>CAKNYM010053104.1:288083-299558 GCA_932195095.1 Andricus curvator
AGCAATTTTTAATTTTTTTTAATTTTTACTTGAAAATTTAACTATTGTTGAAACTTTTTTTGTTGAAAATTAATTTTTTTAAACTCACAATTGAACTATTCCATTTGTGTTTGAAAATTGATCTTTTTTAGTTGGAAATTCAACTATTTGGTTGCATGTTCAAATTTCGTTCAAAAGTTATATTTTTTGGCAGAAATTTGTTTAAAAATGTAACTATTTGGTTGAAAATATATTTATTTTGTTGAAAAACTGTCTTTTTGGTTGAAAATCAAACTACTTTGTTAAAAATGCACTTTTTCAAACTGAAAATTGCAATTTTTGATTGAAAATTATTTTTTGTATTGAAAGCTTATATTTTTGAGTTAAAAATTCGAGTGTATTATAGAAAGTACTTTTTTTGGCACGAAAATTCAATAAATAGGTAGAAAATTGGTTTTTTCATTTGAAAATTAGTTTCTTGAAATGAAAATGTAGCAATTCCATTTTTGGTTCAAAGTTGATCTTTTTTATTTTGAAAATTCAAATATTTGGTTAAAAATTTATGTAATCTGTTAAAAATTCGTCCTTTTTTGTAGGGAAATAATCTTCTTGCTTTAAAATTCGACATTTTGAATACAATTTTTTTTCTTCGTTGACTAAAAAATCTTTTTTGGTTGAAAACTCAACTCTTGTTAAAAATTCGTGTTTTTGGGTTAAAGATTCAACTGTTTTGTAGAAAATTTGAATTTTCTCTGGAAAATTCAATAGTTTGGTGATTTTTTAACAACTTTGTTAAAAATTCATATCTTAGTTAAAAATTCATCATTTTAGTTAATGTTTTTTCTTGTTTGTTAAAAAGTAGGTTTTTTAACTAACAATTGTAATGTTTGGTGGGAAATTAACTTCTTCATTATTAATTCATATTTTTTGAAACGAAAACATAACTAATCGATTTTTGGTTAAAAACTTTTGTTCTTAATTCAACAATTCAACTATTTTGTTCAAAAATTATCTTACTCGTTAAAAATTTAAAATTGCGAAAGTTAAAAATAAATTTCTTGCTCAGTTACAATTTTTTTGAAAATGTGCAAAAACATGTTTTTTTTTTTGATTGAGTCATATGCACACATTTAAAAAAAAGTTGAATATGTCGAAACTGAAATTTATTCAGCTTGAACCAAAGAAACATTTTTTTATTTTTATTTTTCGGAAAAAAATGTTTGTCGTGAATTAGGATTTTTGGGATTTCATATCTTTTTTTACGATTTTCGAACGTTATAAACACCACAAAAAAAATGTTTCCCATGGATAAAAAATAATAGCATGTTTCTTTGGTTCAAGGTGACTCAATTTCATGTTCGAATCAATCCAAAAAACATGTTTTTGTATATTTTCCAAAAATTTTCAATAAGTCAAATTTTTTTTTAATTGAAAAAAATTGTTTAATTGTAAATTTAAGAAAGAGAACAGAAGATATTAACCGATTTCAATTGTTTTAAATTTAGATTGAAAGTATTAATTATAGTAAGGATGAAATGACAAATCTTAGAAAGAAATATTTATGAGAACGATGTCAAACATATCAAAATTGTGTATTTAACTAATTTCATTTTTTCCCGGACTTTTTTATTTCACTCTGGATGGGTTTCCAACGATCTAAGTATATCCAATTTTTAAAAATAAATCTTTAATGGCAGAAATGATTGAAAAATCATTAAAAGTTATTTAAAAATGTAACCTTTCTTAAGAAAAGGTTGTTTGTTCTTTTCGACATATGAAAATAAATGTTTAATCTTTCCCCTATTTTCCCCTTTTTCCTGCGAAAACCACCCTATTTCCCCCTTTTTGAGCTCGTTTTACGCTGTGATCCCTGTAATATCAAAGATCGCGATATCATAGTAGTATGGTAGATTTTATTGTTGTTGAAAATCTGAAAAAAATGAGAAAATATTTTTTTTTCATGAAGTGGTAGTAATTTCTACAAATATCAATGTGAAAAGGTTGAAAAAATTATTACTACGTTAAAATTGGAAATTAATTTGAACTCAAATTTTATTACAAATTATTTTTTGATTATTGGTTCAAAAAATGATATGTCGAAAACAATGTATTATTCTACTAAAAAATAATTCTTCCAAATAATATAATATTTGAACCTAGGTGGCTTAATCAAGTACGATCCTAATCAATTTTAGTGTTATAAGAAATTAAAAATATCATAAGCAGAAAATTCCATAGTAGAAATAATGTAAAAAAAAGTATTCTTTTTATATATAATTCTTCAGAATATTTTTAATTTCTGAAAATTTTGTACAAAACAAAAAAAAAGTATTGAAGTATAAAGTAGAGTTATTCACTATGTTCACTTATAATAATTATCTCAACTGATATTATGATGAAAGAGAAAACATTATAAAATAGTTTCCGATAATTTATTTAATTTTGTAAAATGTCAGTGCGCGGTCTGTCTTATAGATTGAGAAGCGAAAATCTGTTGTTTTACTGATAAGCAAGTTATAAGTCGTCCTTCTTTTTTAATTTGAAACGGACCGCCTAAAAAATGTTGCGGAGCGGGCCTACACGTTTCTATAGTTGTGCCACTGAACTTACTTACAATTTCAAATAGTAAGGCTAACAATCTCGCGCAGTGCTTATTGCAATGCGAAAAAGCAGATCGAACTCACTTGCAAAAGTCAAACTCACAATTCTTTGTTTACTATGAAAATTAGTTATTCATACAGTTTACATGTTCAAATGTACTATTTCAAATATTTCTTGAAGCTACTTGTTCTAGTAATCTTTCTTTTTACAATTTGAAGTACTTTGAATTGTTTCTTGTGCAATGCGAACAAGTAAACTTAAAGTAAACAATACATAAAAGTGAATCTAACTATCTACTTTTTCCGTGTGAACATACATTACTAATATTAAGCATAAAATAGATAAATGTTTTCGTAGTATCCTATAAAATTATACCCTGATGGGGAGATCTAAAAGGTCTCGAAACATGTTGGTTCCCAAAAGTAGTATAAAAAAGACGGAGTAAGAGAAAGGTAATGAGAGTGAGGATGGCTTGGTTGTCTCTTTCCTAATTCTCTCCCTCTTTTTTCCTCTAGTTATATACTTGTCTCTATTGAGCCGATTAAAACGTTGTTTGGAAACATATTTTGAGGCCTTTCTATGCAATTCTTTTTCATATATTGAGCTTTTCGAATATGATTTTTCAAAATAACTGATTTTTGGTTGCATAATGTTTCTGAGTCTTTTTGTGCAAGAATAGAATTTTTGCACACACTGTTAGAAAAATCTGTACTAGATTTAGTATACATGTAATGGAAGCAAGAATGCACAACATGAAATTAAATTTAGTATACCAGCGTTAGGTAAATTAAGTATATGCATATACTGAATTTAGTATGCACGTACATGAAATTTAGTATACGCGTATACTAAATTCGGTATACATATATACGAAACTTAGTATACGCATATACTAAATTCAGTATATGCGTTCCGTTTCGCGTAAGTTCCGTCTTCATCATCTGTAAACATGAACAGATGGAAAATGAAATTCAAGAAACAAGTTTTAATTGTCAAAAAATCATATCGTTAAGCTACATTTTCGTTGATAAATTGAACATACCTTTCAAAGAGAAGACTTTGCAGATCCTCGCAGAAAGAAACCTTTTAGCATTACAAATAACTCAAACAAATGCAGGGGCATGCGATCCTGCCACCGGCCACGGTGCCCGACTCGCGTAAATCGAAACGCGCTTGCGCAGCTGAATATAGTAAACACGTATATGAATTTTAGTATACAGAAACTATGAAATGCATATACGGGAAAGAAACTTACTTTACACCTAATAAATTTAGTATACATATAACTTCATAAAAGAAATTTAGTATACGTAAGTATACTAAAATTACAAAGTGTAATGTATTTAGTAAACATATAGGAAATTTAATATGCCCGTGTATACTAAAATTGCAAACATTTCTAACAGATTAACTTGACGATATTGTGTTTCTAATTTTCTTCTTAAAAGATACTTTTTTTGTACAGTGTATTCTCATATTCTTCATATTCTTTGTATTCCCAAATATTCCGATATATTCTGTATATTCCCGAATATTCTTTAGGGAATATATTCCTGATACAGGAAAAATCAGAGTGGTTGACCCCTCGGAAATCAATTACAAGAGCATGAACTGCATGAGTTTAGACTTTAGAGTTTAGAAAGTCCAAGTCGAATCTTTTGTACAAAATGTTGGTTGTCACTTTAAATTTAAGCGGAAGGGAAGTTGACCCTTTGAGCGTAACATAAAGCCAGGGAAAATGCTCTCTATTTAAAGAGGGTCAGGTGAAATTCTTTTGAAGGAAGGAAGGAAGGAAGGTACGCAAATGACTTTAGCCAGAGGGCTGTTGGCTGTCGGCTGTCGGCGCGGGCAGTCGGCAGTCGGCCCTTCGGAAAGGAGTGATTTTTCTCCCGATGCGATGTAAATGTCTCCCATTGTTCATGAGAATGGTAAAGCGGAGATTTTTCGAAAATGCGAATAGAAGTTAAGCTGCCTGCGCAGGTAAACTCGGGGTATCCATTGTTGTAAATCTCTTAAAATAACGCGTTCGACCTGTTCAGGCTCTTTTATTTTCCTCCGCTCTACCGTCCCTAGTCACTACTCAAGAAAGCTTTGCATTTTTGATTTGCGATAAGATCAGCTTTGGGTCACCAGCACGAACAAGTGCTATTGTCCAACGTGACTGGGGTCTTTCAAAATTCTAGGATTCACTTTTTATATCCCTTGACTTTCAAATTATATCCCTTAAACTTAATCTGACATTTTGGCTGCTTTTTATAAAGTAGGGGGAACCTTGCTACAGTGGATAATGCGACCTACAGTGGATAATCATTATTCAAAAATACTAATACATGTCAAATCATTAAAATATTCAAGGCACTGTACGTTAGGATGGTCCAAAAATGCATTGGATTTTTTTTTTTTTTAATTTTCATCGGGACACCCCCCAAATTTGTTCGAATCCACCAAAAAATAAATTTCCCATAAGAAAAAAAGACGTTTTTGTAAATTTTATTCAGAATCCTCAATATTATCTCAATCGAGTTGAAACTCAACATTTCTCTTCACAATTAGCCATAGAATACGAATAAAATATCACTTTTCAAAAACCAACACCATAAGTCTGTTTTATAGGGTCCCAAAGAAACCCCATAAGTGAAAAAATGGGTTTTACGAGTTTTTGGCGCTAATTATGATTTTTTTGCGGTTTTTTTTAATGCGAATTGTTTCTAATACATAAAATATTACTTTATACTGAAAATTAGATATTTTCATGGATTGTTTAAACAATTTATTATTGTTTTTAGCAATTTTCTCATAGAATGGAGTTACAAAGACTCGGTTTTCTCACAAATTTTCCATTTGTTGTTCAATTTTCAATTAGAGGGAAGTGATAGTTCATCAATGTTAACAATAGTGATTGTTTAAACAATTTATCATAATTATTGAGAATATTATATTTAAATAATGCTGAAAAGATGCGTTTTTTTTAATTTCTTGTTTTTTGTCCACTTTTCATTCGGAGTGAAGTAATAATGAATTCAAGTTAACAAAATAATTGTTTAAACAATTTATTATACTTATTAATAATATTATAATTGAATAATGCTAGAAAGATGCGGTTTTTTTTTAATTTCTGGCTTTTTGTTTAATTTTCATTTGGAGTGAAGTAATAATGAATTCAAGTTAACAAAATAATTGTTTAAACAATTTATTATCATTGTTGATAATATTCTCTTCGGTAGAATGTTGCGGTTTTTTCTGAAATTTTCAACTGTTTGTTTATTTTTTATTAGGCGTGACTTGATAATGAATTAGATTTAGAAAAAATAATTATTTAAACAAATTATTATTGTTTATGACTATCTTCATCTATATCGATTGCGCCTGATAGTTGCGGTTTTACGGCAATTTTGACCTAAATCTAATTAATTATCAAGTCACGCCTAATTAAAAATAAACAAACAGTTGAAAATTTCAGAAAAAACCGCAACATTCTACCGATTAAGCAAAGAGAATATTATCAACAATGATAATAAATTGTTTAAACAATTATTTGGTTAACTTGAATTCATTATTACTTCACTCCAAATGAAAATTAAACAAAAAGCCAGCAATTAAAAAAAACGCATCTTTCTAGCATTATTCAATTATAATAAATTGTTTAAACAATTATTTTGTTACCGAGTTGTTGAATTTTTAACTAAGAAGATTAATTTTTTCCCAAAAAAGACGAATATAAAAAAAAAAAAATTTTTTTAAATTAATTGTTTGTAATAAAAGTTTAACTATTGCATTTCTGGTTGAAAATTGATCTTTTTTAGTTTAAAAATTCAACCATTTGGTTAGAAATTTATGTAATTTATTGAAAACTCTTTTTTGATCAAAATAAATTTTTTTTAGTTGAAAATTCAACTATTTTATCAAAAAGTTATAACTTTTGGTTGAAAATTAAAATTTTTTGTTGAAAATTCGTCGTTTTGGCTTGAAAATTCAAGTATTTGGTTAAAAACTGACTTTTCTGTTGAAAATTAAACTATTTGAATGAGAATTAACTTTTTTGTTGAACATTCAACAATTTCGTTGAATTTGTTTTCTTTCTTAACTAAAAAATATTTTATGGTTGAAAATTCAACTCTTTTGTTTAAAATTCATCTCTTTCGATAGAAATTTTATCTTCTTTAATTAAAAATACTACTGCTTGGTTGCAAATTTAATTATTTGGATAAAAATTCAAAAATCATATTTTTTCAGTTATCCCTTTTGGTTGAAAATTCAACAATTTGTTGAAAATTCTCTTTATTTCTTGACTGAAAAATGTTTCTTGGATGAAAATTCAACTCTTTTCTTAAAAATTCATCTCTTTAGGTAGAAATTTGATCTTTTTTGGTCAAAAATGCAACTTTTTGGTTCCAAAGGTAATTATTTTGCTGAAAATTCAACCATTTAAAAAAACATCCTTTTTTTTGAAAATCCAACTTCTTTATAGAAAATTAAAAAATTTTGTTAAAATTTTGTTTTCTTCGTGAGGATTCAACTATTTGGTTAAAATTCCTCGTTTTTGGTTAAATTCGACTGTTTTTGGTTCAAATTTGAAAAATTTGGTACAAATATTAACTATTACATTTTTTGTTAAAAATTCAGCTTTTGAGTTGAAAATTTAATTATTTGCTTGAAAATATCTTCTTTTTTGGTTTTGGTTAAGTATTCAACTATTCGGTTAATAATTCCCATTTTTTGGTCCAATTAAACTGTTTTTGATTTAAAATAAATAATTTTTTGTTAAAAATATTGAGTATTACATTTTTTTTTGTGAATTAATTGTTTGGTTAAAAATTTAACTATTCCATTGTTCAATCTTTAACTACCTGATTAAATATGGATTTTTTTGGTTGAAAATTCATCTTTTTAGTTGAAAATTTAACCAATTTTTTGAAACTGCGTTTTTTTTTTGTTGAAAATAACCTGTTTTTACTAAAATTTAAAATATTCCAGTTTTGCTAGAAAATTTTTTTTTAGTTGAAAATTCGTTTCTTTGGTTTAAAAATTTTATCTATTTTATCGAAATCTCATCGATTTCGGTCAAAATGCATCTGTTTGACTAAAATTAATCGGTTTTCCTTCAGGATTATATTATTTTGTTAAAAAATTCTCCTTTTCTTGGTTGAAAATTAATTTTTTTTACTGAAAATTTAACTGTTTTGTTAAAAATTCCTTCTTTGGGTTGAAAATTAATCTTTTTCAACTGAAATTGAAACTTTTCCAGCATTGCGGTAGAAAACTGATCTTTTTTAGTTGAAATGTTTTTTTTTTAATTTGAAAATTTATCTTTTTTTGGTTTTGGTTAAGGATTCAACTATTTGGTCATTGAATCCCCTTTTTTGGTCCAATTAAACTGTTTTTGATTTTTTTGAAATAATTTTTTGGAAAAATATGAAATATTACATTTTTTTTGTGAATTAATTAATTGGTTCAAAATTTAACTATTCAATTTTTAGTCAAAAATTAATCCTTTTTAGTTGAAAATTCAACTATCGTACTTGGTTGAATGTTTAACTACTTTATTAAATATGGATTTTTTTGGTTAAAATTCATCACTTTAGTTGAAAATTTATCTTTTTAGTTAAAAATGTAACTATTTTGTTCAGAGTTCCTTTTTTGGTTGAAAATGGATTTTTTTTATTAAAAATTTATCTTTTTTAGTTGAAAATTCAACTATTTTGATTAAAGTTGAACTACTTTATTAAAAATTAATGCTTTAGAATTAAGATTTATCTATTTTGTTGAAACTGCGTTCTTTTCGTTGAAAATAAACTTTGTTAACTGAAATTTAAAATATTCCAGTTTTGGTAGACAATTAATTTTTTTTAGCTGAAAATTCGTTTCTTTGGTTTAAAAATTTATCTATTTTGGTCGAAATTTTGTTGAAAATTTCTTCTTTGTTTTCGTTGAAAATTTATTCTTTAACTGAAAATTTGATTTTTAGTTGAAAAACAATTTTTTCTATTTAAAAATTCATGTATTTTGTTGAAAAATGGACTTTTTTGGTAAAAAATTAATTTTCTTCATTTAAAATTCATCTTTTTAGTTTAAAATGGAAATATTTGATTAAAAATTCATCTATTTTCTTTTGAGTGCAATTTTTTTTGCGGGAAATGTTAGAAATTTAAAGCGTTTTAATTTAAATTTAATATAGTGTACCCACTACCCATATTAATTTTACTTGCAATAATTTATTTCTCTATTTTCGTGAAAATTTCCTTATTTCCCCTGCTTTAGAGCACTTTGGTCTGTGTAGTCCAAAATTTGAGAAATTTTGAGCCCTGCTTCATTAGGATTCAAATTATGTAAAATAAAACTTTTTTTAAAAATATTAACCTGAAAAACAATTTAACAGTTAAAAATTCAAAAAAAATTAATTGTTGAAATCTAAATTTTCAATTTTTCTCTATTTTCATGAGTTGAAGAAGAAAAAAGCGAAAAATAGGCCCACGAGATGACAACAAAAGGCTTCATTTTGTTATTTGTTTAGATCACCAAAAATCTTCAGAACCTGTAAAATATTCTATAATCACAAAGACTATATAAGACATTTTCCGATAATTAATTTTCAAAAATTTGTTCAAGTCAAGTATTGCCTTCCGTAAAATATGCCGGATTTTAATTTTCCTTCCGGCATATTTTATCCTCAACTTAATTTATTTATCGGTGGGATTCTAAAGAATTCCAAATAACTTATGAACACCAACAAATTCAAGGTTAATTCCAATAAGTTCAAAAATTCATTTTTGCGATATATGCCGGTCTTCTTTGGCTACTATGATCTTTCGGCACTTTCTCTCCTGGAAAGGGTTTGGGATTTTACCTGGTGAGGAATGTGGCATTCCCTTTTTGGCCCCTGCATATAATCCTGCGATTACAGTCGACAAAATGAGGTTAGGTACTCATCTCACCGGAAGAGAATACTCAAAAACACACGAAAAGGGCCCTTGAGGATTTTTGTTTTGTTTTTGGTCTTACAATGCCCGCATGATTGCAGGCTACCATAGTCAGACAAGAAATCCCATATGCAAGGACCTTGCAATTAAAATTGGTTCAGCCCCACCGAACCAATTGTCCACAAAAAGAGTGTGCAGCTGAATCATTAAAATCAAATGATTCAGGGCAATAATTCCTTAAAATGAAATCGAGCTTCCCAGTTAGAGGTGAAGTCATGAGATGGTTATTCCAGATCGAAGGTGTACCGAGAATCGCCATTACATACCGGACATTCTTGAAATTACGGAGATGAAAAGAAAGAGAGATGGTTCTCGGTAGGCAAGAATGGTAAGATGTGTGTAAAACGTGAGTTGGGTCTACTCTGTAAGAGTGTAAGAGATGGGTCAGTCAGTAATAGGCATATGTATCTCGCTTCGCGATCGATCTTGAAATAAGTTTTGGGTCTGGTCCTACGGTTCGACTCCGTAAGATATACGGCAAGATACAGGTTTTGCAACCTCGAAAACCTTCTCCCTTCTTTTACATTTACAAAGAGCAGGACCTGTTCGTAGCATCCTAATACCAGGCACTAATCTCTTGCGAGATTCACGTACGTGGGAGGAGCGTACCACATAGACTAGGTATAGGTGTGGCTCTTTATAGGTACCTACCTGTTGTTGGAACTATGCAACAATGAGGGGCCCCAGCAAAAGCTAACCACAGCCAAAAACAGGCTCCATTCTGCCACTTTTATTTACCTTTACACAGAATCCAAGCACATAGCAAGAAGAGTCATCCAGTGAGGTATCCAATCAACTTTTTAGGTTTTAGCATCATTTCGAATGACAACTCACGAAATGAATGGAAAAAGCCTTTGGGTGTAATTGTCTCATTACGACTGTTGATGAGCATCACCTGAAGAAGCGGAAAACTGCACTTGACCAAAAGGCCTTTTCCATACATGTTGTGTGGGGTCTTTTCATTGCAACAGCTCTTTGATGATAGCAGGAGATTTTTCGATCTGAATTAGCATTTTAATTAAATTATCACTGTAAAAAGCCAAATTCGGTATAGTTTTGAGTTGCAACATTTTTGAGACACGAAAATCAAGAAAGGCGCAATAGAAGTTTTGATTGTTCAAAATGAGAAGCAACAGATTTCACATGAATTGTTTTCTGTGTTTCGAGGATATCATGAGTACCTACAACAGATGTTTCTCAATTCTCAACTAAACTCGGAAGTGACTAAATAGTATTTACAGAATCCACACTTTGTTTTCCAATCCTTCAAATAAACATTGATCAATTTCGCCTGAGTTTAATAAAATAGTTTAATAAAAGTGTATGTTATGCCTTAAAAGATCAAAAGAAAATACTTTTCACTATAAAACGCCGATCCTCATAAGCAAACTTTTTTTTTTTTGCAAAATGAGATGAGATTTCACATCAATAGTTTTCATTGTATCATGAGATATCATGAGCATCCTAGAAAAGAAAATGTTTCTCAATTGTCAACTAAATTCGGAAGTGACAAACTAGTATTTAACAAATTCCACAACTGCGTTTTTCAATACTTTAAAACAAAGAGCAAAAAGTATTGAGTTGGAATAGTTTGGAAACACGAAAACAAAGGAAAGCACAATGAAATTTTTTTTTTCAAAATGAGATAAGATTTCATATCAATGATTTTCATTGTATCATGATATATCATGAGCATCCTACCACAGATTATGTTTCCCAATTCTCAATTTTATTCGGAAGTGATAAACTAGTATTTAACAAATTCCACAACTGCGTTTTTGAATCCTTTAAAACAAAAATAAATCAAGCTTTTAGTTGGAATAGTTTTGAAACACGAAAACAAAGGAAGGTACAATGAAATTTTTTTTTTACAAAATGAGATGAGATTTCACATCAATGGTTTTCATTGTATCATGAG
>CAKNYM010053104.1:348477-360340 GCA_932195095.1 Andricus curvator
ATACAATTAGGCCATTTCCCTTTCAGGGTAGGCGTGACACTACCCGATTCGGGTAGTGTTTCTAGGTTTTTCTTGTAGTTATAAATAACTACAAGTGTGGGCTCACCACACCCACGATGTGCCAACAGCACTCAGTATTCTTGAATGGTCACCCATCCAAGTACTAACCGCGTCCAACGCTGCTTAACTTCAGTGATCTGACGAGAACTGGGGTTTTCAGCGTGGTATGGCCGTTTTTAATAATTAATAATATTAAATTATTATTATCACTTAACTTTTAACTGAAAATAGTTGGATTTTCCAGGTTACAAACTTTGGTTCAGAGCTATACTAAATTTGTATTTTACATTTACGCTACACCCTACGGCCTATTCTATACGGTCTACATTTAAAAAGCCTTTCCACACAAAACCGAGCACAAAACCTTTTTTTTTATAAAACCATTTTTTTGATCAAACTTGGCTTAGTTTAAAACGTGGCCAAAAAATTTTTTTTCAAATACGGTAAAAAAAACTCCAGAGGCATCCCACAAACATTATTTCCTTTTTTTATAAAACCAGCCTATAGTTATTACTTGTTCCTTTCGAAAAAAAAAAATCATTTCAAAAAACAACTAACTTGACTCAGCTTAAAAGAAGGTCTAACAATTTTTTTTCAAATTTGATCCAAAAAAATCTAGAGGCATCCCCAAAACATTATTTCCCGGGTACAAACTTTGCTTCAGAGCAGGCGTGCAGGGACTTTCATTTCTAAAATTTGTATTTTACATTTACGCTGCACCCTATTATATATGGTCTACATTTAGAAAGCCTTTCCACACAAAACCTTTTTTTTGTTGATAAAACCAGCCTATAGTTATTACTTCTTCCTTTCGAAAAACAATCATTTCAAAAAACAACAAAATTGACTCAGTTTAAAAGGAGGTCTTACGATTTTTTTTTTAATTTGGTAAAAAAAACACTAGAGGCATCTCCAAAACATTATTTCCAGGGTAAAAACTTTGGTTCAGAGCAGGCCTGCAGGGTTTTTCATTTCTGGAATTTGTATTTTACATTTACGCTACACTCTATTCTATATGGTTTACATTTAGAAAGCCTTTCAAGAAACCTTTTTTTTATAAAACCAGCCTATAGTAACTACGAGTTACCGAGAAAAAAATGATTTCAAAAAACCACAAAGTTGACTTAGTTTAAAAGGAAGTCTAACGATTTTTTTTCAAATTCGATAAAAAAAACTCTAGAGGCATCCCCAAGACATTATTCCCCGGGTACAAACTTTGCTTCAGGGCAAGCGTGCAGGGTCTTTAATTTCTGAAATTTGTATTTTGCATTTACGCTACACCCTATGGCCTGTTCTATTCGGTCTACATTTAGAAAGCCTTTCTACACAAAATTTTTTTTTTTTTTATAAAATCAGCCTATAGTTATTACTTGTTCCTTTAAAAAAAATCATTTCAAAAAACAACAAACTTGACTTAGTTCAAAAGGAGGCCTAACGATTTTTTTCGAATTCGGTAAATTTCTGGAATTGGTATTTTACATTCATGCTACACTCTATTCTATATGGTCTACATTTAGAAAGCCTTTCCACTCAAAACCTTTTTTTAAAAATAAAACCAGCCTATAGTTATTACTTGTTCCCTTAAAAAAAATCATTTCAAAAAACAACAAACTTGACTTAGTTTAAAAGGAGGTCTAACGATTTTTCTTCAAAATGAATCAAACAAACTCTAGAGGCATCCCCAAAACATTATTTCCCGGGTACAAAAGTTTGTTCAGAGCAGGCGTGCAGGGACTTTTATTTCTGAAATTTGTATTTTACATTTACGCTACACCTTATTATATATGGTCTATATTTAGAAAGCCTTTTCACACAAAACCTTTTTTTTATAAAACCAGCCTATAGTTATTATTTGTTCCTTGCGAAAAAAAAAATCATTTGAAAAAACAACAAATTTGACTTAGTTTAAAAAGAAGCACAACGATTTTTTTTTTTCAAATTCGGTAAAAAAAAAAATTTTAGAGACAACTCCAAAACATTATTTCCAGGGTAAAAACTTTGATTCCAGAGCAGGAATGCAGGGTTTTTCATTTCTGGAATTGGTATTTTACATTCATGCTACACTCTATTCTATATGGTCTACATTTAGAAAGCCTTACTACAACAAAACCTTTTTTTTTATAAAACCAGCCTATAGTTATTACTTGTTCATTTAAAAAAAAATCATTTCAAATAACAACAAACTTGACTCAGTTTAAAAGGAGGCCTAACGATTTTTTTTCAAATTCGGTAAATTTCTAGAATTTGTATTTTACATTTACGCTACACTCTATTCTATATGGTTTACATTTAGAAAGCCTTTCCACACAAAACCTTTTTTATTTTTTTGTGATAAAACCAGCCTATAGTTATGACTTGTTCCTTTTGAAAAAAATCATTTCAAAAAACAGAAAACTTGACTTAGTTTAAAAGGAGGCCTAACGATTTTTTTTCGAATTCGGTAAAAAAAACTCTAGAGGCATCCTCAAAACATTATTCCCCGGACACAAACTTTGCTTCAGAGCAGGCGTGCAGGTTCTTTTATTTCTGAAATTTGTATTTTGCATTTACGCTACACCCTATGGCCTATTCTATACGGTCTACATTTAGAAAGCCTTTCCACCCAAAACCTTTGTTTTTATAAAACCAGCCTATAGTTATTACTTGTTCCTTTCGAAAAAAATCATTGAGCAAGCGGGCAGGGTTTTTCATTTCTCGAATTTGTATTTTACATTTACGCTGCACCCTGTTCTATATGGTCTACATTTAAAAAGCATTTCCACACAAAACCTTTTTTTTTGATAAAACCAGCCTATAGTAACTACGAGTTACCGAGAAAAAACTGAAATGTTTCTTAAGAAGCTATAAAGGTCTTCTTAGATCGTGTTTTGAGGAAGTTTTCCTTGAGTGGGTTTGGATTTGGAAGCTTAATTTATGATGGTAAATTCGTCCCTGAAAGTACACACACATACATGGTTATCCATATAAACTAGTATTGCTAGTAGACAAGGAAGCACCTTCGCTTACGAGCTCCTTGCCTTTAGGCAAACAGGACGAATGGCGCCTTAGAGGTAACCACATGTTGCGACCCTTTTGTTGTTGGTGAACGCTGATTTTAAGTATGATACGATCCCACAAGATCCCATGAGTCTGTGTGCGTGTAAGGTCCTCGCAGGTCTTTAGTGCAGAAGATTTTTCTTCTTTTCCTCTACTCCTCCACCCCTCGAGGCTCGGGGCGCAATACCTTTGGCGACTCGCTCGCTTTCACAGGATCACGAACCAACCCTCCAGCTATCCGAAAATTAATGTGCAAGTCCTAACATACTTTCAAAATCTCACTTTACGGTCTCCTATTCATTTTTCTTGCTTGGGTCTCAACTGAACCTTGATAAAAGCGATAAGGGGTCTGCATAAACTACGTTACCAATTTTGCCCCCCCCCCCACGAAACCCCCATTGACAAAGGTAGTTTGCCCCCCCCCCCTTCCGCCGAAAAGCAAAGTAGCCCAAAATTCCATCAAACATAGGAAAGAGGGTGACTTTCCGCAAAAATAGGGTAATATGGAGGAATAAATTCTTTTTAATAAAATTAATGTAAACAGCATATTTCAAGTCGAAATATACATTGAATTTTGAACAAACATGATTTTTTTTTCGAACCAAAAAGCAAATTTTCCAACTCATGAAGGATCAATTTCTAACGAAAAAAATGGAACAGTGAAATTTTCAGATAAAAAAAGTTAAATCTTAAGCCACTAAAAACGGTTGAATTTTGAATTTTGAAAATATCATTTTTTAACAGTAAAGTTCATTTTCTACCAGGAAGTAAAATTTTTATAAAAATAGTTTAATTTTTAACCAAACGATTAAATTTAAACCAAAAATATAATTTTTTTTTCGAAAAAAGTTCATTTTCTACCGAATAGTTTAATTTTTCACCAAATTGTTGAATCCTTAACCAACCCAGATTCATTTAGAACCAAACAGTTGCATTTTTAATAGAAAAAAAATGAATTTTCAACAAAGAACATTAATTTTCCACCAAAAAAATTAACTTTCCACCAAAAGAGACGAATTTTTAACAAATTACGTGAATTTTCAACTACGAGAGATCAATTTTCAATGAAAATATCAGTTTTCAGTCAAAAGTGGAATGGTTACATTGTTAGTTAAAAAAATTCATTCTCAGCGAAAAAAAAATTAATTTTCATAAAAAGAGTTCAACCCAAAAATGGATTTTTTATTCGGGAAGATTTTTTTTAATGGAATAGTTAAATTCACAAAGAAGGAAGTGAATCTTTAAAAAATATGAATTTTCAACAAATTAGTTCAACCCAAAAATATGATTTTTTAACAAGAAAATTCATTTCTTACCAAAAAGATAAATTCTCATGAAAATGCTTCAATTTTTAACTAAACAGGTGAATTTGAACCAAAAATGTTAATTTTTAACGAAAAAGTTGATTTTCAACTGAATAGTTCAATAAATAAATATTTAACCAAATTGTTAAATTTCAAACGAGAAAGATTAATTTTTCAGCAAGAAGATTAATTTTCTACCAAAAAACACGAATTTTCAACAAAATACACGAATTTTCAAAAAAAAGTGGAATTTTAATGCTAAAAGGACGAAATGTCTACAAAACGGTTGAATTTTCAATCCGAAAATATGATTTTCTACCAAGAAAATCAATGTTCTATCAAAAAGTTATTTTTTCATAAAAATAGTTTAATTTTTAATTGAATAACAAAAATTTAAACAAAAATATGAATTTTTAACAAAAACGTTAATTTTCAACCGAATGTTTAATTTTGAACTAAATTGTTGAATCCTCAACGAAACCAGAATTATTTATTAGATTCAAACAGTTGAATTTTTAACCGAAAAGGATGAATTTTCAACCAAGAAAATTGAGTTTCGACCAAAAAAGACAAATTTGTAACAAAATACATGAATTTTCAACTAGAGAAAATCAATTTTCAACAAAAATGGAATATTTGCATTGCTAGTTAAGAAAAAATAATTATCAACAAAAAAAACGAATTTTCTAATTAAGTACTCCATATCAAATAAAAGATTATTCCAACGGAAAAAAACTATTAATATTTTTTTGTGTAGAAATTTGAACATTCCGCAATTGACTATGTTTGGCAATTCGAAAATTCATCAATCTACTATTTTCGTGAATTTGAAAATTCGGGTTTCAAATTTTCTGGAATAAACATTTTCGGTAGTAGTTATCTTCTTTCGGGAATTTTCATTTTTTGGGAAATTTCTGTTCCGGTAATTATTTTCTTAGTATATTTCAACATTTGGGTAGGGGAAGTGTGAGGAGGGGAAGGGAATGAGGGGGGAAGTAGATAAAATGAGGGAAAGGGTAGTAGGCTACGCGAGGGGAAATGCGGGGAGGAAATGTAGTGTAAGTGAGGGGAAATGATGGAAGGGGTAGTAGGGGAAGTGATGGAAAATGAGCGGGGAAGTAGGGATAGTCAGGAGAAATAAAGGGAAGTAAGGAAAATGATTAGAAATGAGGGTGACTAGGGGAGGGAAAGTAGGCTAGGGAAGAGAAGTAGGGGAAGGGAAGTGTCATCTTGGGAAGCTGAAGGGGGAAGTAGTGGATGAAGAAGTTTGGGAGGGGCGCGAAGTTTGAAGTTCGAGGAGGCAAAATATGGGAAGGGAAGGTTTGAACGACTTAATTAACGTCTAAATAGGTTACGAAAACCTTTTATTAGGCGCGCGGTGCCGAGTTTGGCTAAATTCATTTAACGTTCGAGGGAGACGTAGCGGATGAAGAAGTTTGGTGGGGGCGTGAAGATTGAAGTTCGAGAAGGAAAAAGATGGAAGGGGGAGGTCCCAACGACTTAATTGAAGTTCTAATAGGTTACGAAACCCTTTTATTAGGCGCACGGTGCCGAGTTCGGCTAAATTTATTTAACATTTGAGGGAGAAGTAGTGGATGAAGAAGTTTGGGAGGGGCGTGAAGGTTAAAGTTCAAGAAGGAAAAATATGGGAGGGGTATGTTTCAACGACTTGATTAAAGTTTTGATAGGTTACGAAATCCTTTCATTAGGCGTGCGGTGCCGAATTTGGCTAAATTTATTTAACATTCGAGGGCTCGTTCGAGGGAGAAGTAGTGGATGAAGAAGTTTGGGAGGGGCGCGAAGGTGGAAGTTCGAGGAGAAAAAATATGGGAGGGGGAGGTTTCAACGACTTAATTAACGTTTTAATGGGTTACGAAACCCCTTTTTTAGGCGCGTGATGCCTAATTTGGCTAATTTTATTTAACATTCGAGGGAGAATAAGTGGATGAAGAAGTTTGGGAGAGACGCGAACGTTGAAGTTCGAGGAGGCAAAATATGGGAGGGGGAGGTTTAAACGACTTAATTAACGTCTTAATAGGTTACAAAAACCTTTTATTAGGCCCGCGGTGCCGAGTTTGGCTAATTTTATTTAACGTATGAGGGAGAAGTAGTGTATGAAAAAGTTTCGGAGGGGCGTGAAGGTTGAAGTTCAAAGAGAAATAATATGGGAGGGGGAGGTTTCAACGACTTAATCAAAGTTTTAATAGGTTAAGGAACCCTTTTTTTTTAGCGCGTGATGCCGAGTTTGGCTAAATTCATTTAACATTCGAGGGAGAAGTAATGAATGAAGAAGTTTGGGAGGGGCGCGAAGGTTGAAGTTCGAGGAGGCGAAATATGGGAGGAAGAGGTTTGACCGACTTAATTAACGTCTTAATAGGTGACGAAAACCTTTTATTAGGCGCGCAGTGCCGAGTTTGGCTAAATTGATTTAACAATCGAGGGAGAAGTAGTGGATGAAGAAGTTAGGGAGGGGCGCGAAGGTTGAAGTTCGAGGAGGCAAATATGGGAGGGGGAGGTTTCAACGACTTAATTAACGTCTCAATAGATTACGAAAACCTTTCATTACGCGCGCGGTGCCGAGTTTGGCTAAATTTATTTAACATTCGAGCGAGAAGTAGCGGATGAAGAAGTTTGGGAGGGGCGCGAAGGTTGAAGTTCAAAGAGACAAAATATGGGAGTGAGGGTTTCAACGACTTAATTAACGTCTTAATAGGTAACGAAAACCTTTTATTAGGCGCGCGGTAGCGAGTTTGGCTAATTTTATTTAACAGTCGCAGCTGTCTAGAAGTGTGATTTTTAAGTGGGGAAGTCGTACAACGGCAGATTTAATTCAACGTTTTTTAACAGCCTTTTTTTTCTTTTCAAGCAGACCCTGCATAGTGAAGGCAACTCGTGAGCTGTAAATGCACGCGAGCCATTTATTGGGATTCTTTACGGCTGCAAGTTTAAACCGGGACGGGTGCACCGACGATTTTTTGGTGGACTGTAGAGGAAATAAAGTCACGCAATGCTACCCTCGGATACAGATACGTACGTGACGCGTACTTTCGTCCGCAGATTATCGCAAAAGATTTCGAGAGGATCTATTCGGTCTCGATGTAAAATAAAATTGTGAAGCATCGCACCGCTCTTGCGTGTCGGTATCCTTATTCCTTATTCCTTATTCCTTACCCAGGTCCCAGTGCACAGTTGCACACCAAGGTACAAAGAAATTATTTGTCAAAAGGAGTCTATGGTAAGAAACGTGACCGGTAACGCATAGTTGTCGAATTTCTGTAAAGGAGGGTACAATGTGTATTTTATGGTTGCTCACGTTTTCAAATGTACGAGTAGAAATTGGATTCTATGAATTTTTCCGAATAAAAGCAAGCCAGGATTTAGATTTAGTATGGTTACCAGAGTCAAATCGTGCACTGGACAAAATTTATTTTTAGAACTCCCAATCTCTCTGCATTTGAATTAGTATTTTATTAATTATTGAAATGAAATCTATTTTATCATTAATAATTTTATGCAAAATGAGCAAGAAAAATATTCACAATTGAAAAACAGATTCCCAAACTATTTCACGTTTCGGCTCATTAGGAACAAAAATAACCAATGAAAAAAAGGGAGAAAAAGGGAAAAAGTCAACCAAAAACCAATTTTCAAGCAAAAGAGATTAATTTTCTACCAGAAAATACAATTTTTCAACAAAATACATGAATTTTTAACGAAATAGTTGAAATTTCAATTAAAGATGACAAATTTTCAACTAAATAGTTGACTTTTGAACTAAAAAAAAAAAAAAACAACAACAAAATCGAAAATGGAATAGTTACATTTTTAGTTGAAAAAATTAATTTTCAATCTAACTGATAAATTTTCAACTAAAACAATGAATCTTCAACTGAAATAGTTGAATTTTCAACAACAAAATTAATTTTTACTAAAAAAGGTAAATTGTCAACCAAAACTTAAATAATTAAATTTTACCTTACAAAATTAATATCTAACCAAACTGATGAATTTACAACTAAAATTGTACATCTTCACCTGAAATAGTTGAATTTTAAACCAGAAAGATGAATTTTCAACTAAAATGATGAATCTTTAACGAGATTAATTGAATTTTTGATAAAAAAGATGAATTTTCAACCAAAGAGATGAATTTAAACTGAAATTCTGGGATATTCACCTGGAATAATAGGTACATTTTCAGTTTGAAGAAAAAAAAAATTTTTAACTAAAAAACAAACATATTTTCAACAAAATGTTTACATTTTTGGCAAAAAAATTCCTTTTCATCCAAAGAATAAACAAATTTTAAGTATTTAACTGGAATTTTTAACCGAAAAGAAGAATTTTTAAACAAGAAGATTAACTTTCAAAGAAAAAGATAATTTTCTACAAAAAAAAAACGATTTTCTAACAAAATACGTGAATTTTCAACGAAATAGTTGAATTTTTATTTGAAAAAGACAAATTTTCATCCAAATTCTTGAATTTTGAACTAGAAAAAAACAAGTTTATTTATATCAAGTATGTACCTTAAAGTATATTCTTAATTTTGTATTGCAATAAAAATTCTTTGGGTGAAAGAGAACAACAACTAACTCATGCCAACAAAAATAAGTAGTCTTGAACAATAATAAATTATAATTTGATCAGAGTAGGGGAGAGTGGTCCTAAGTCGGCACAGTAAGAGTTCAGAGCAGTGTCGAGTGATTTTCGCGGTCACAATGCAGCACAAAGTGAAGAAGTTGATTTTTGCTACTTCTCAACATGGTGGTCCTAAGCCGGCACCCCCCGGATCTGAGTCAAACTTAATTTGTAGAATGAAAACATTTCTCCATTACAAAAATCTGCAAAAATGCAGTCAAAACACAACCAAACTAAATAAACTACAAGAGACGAGTGACATGGAATTGAAACACAACAAAGAAAATAACACAAAGAACAACAAAAGCAACAAATAAAGGTGCCGAGCCAGGATCACCTGTTTGGTGCCGATTCAGGACCACCTGTTTGGTGCAGATTCTGGACCACTACGAATGTTTGCACATTTCATGAAAACGCACACGAAACAAATCCGAATGAAAAATCGAACTTTATCAGGCGAAAGCACACAGAACACAGAAACCAAAGCAATTAATCGATTGAACAAGAATGGAAGAAAATGGAATTCCGTTTGCACGAAAAATTTATATCCCGCTCACGCTGTCAAGCGGAAACTAAAGTAACAATAATTGTCAGCGTAAATTACGTCCATATATGCACAGTGCCGACTTAGGACCACTCTCCCCTAAACTGAGATAATCTGAAAAATCCAAGATCCATAAACCGTAAATAAGTGAATAAATCCGTGACCTAATAAACACACTCATATGACTTGCGACTGTAGAACCAACATTATTAAAATAATGAAAACTTGAATTTTACTGCGATCAGAAGTAAATTCCCGGTTTTTTAAATAAATTCCCGGTCATTTCCCGGTTTCAAGGTCAGTGGCCACCCTGAACAGCTAATGCAAGATAGATGCGTCCACAAGTACAATACAAACTATCCTATTTTGAAAAGCCTCTTTTGTAAAGTTGGCAAGATCGAAAATAGCACACTGTGGTTCTAGATCTAGGATCACGTAAACCCTATTCGCGACTTTTTAAAACATTAAAAGCTTTGAAAAATCCCAGTCAATAAAAGAATTCCTGGTCATTTCCCAGTTTTCCGGTCCAGCGGCCACCCTGAACAGCTATTGCAGGATATATGCGTCTACAAATACAAAACAAACTATCCTATTTTGAAAAGTGTTTCTAGATCTAGGATCTCGTACACCCTATTTGCGACTTTTCAAACTACTAAAAGCCTTTTTACTAGAAGCTTTGAAAATTCCCAGTCAATAAAAAAATCCTGGTCATGTCCCGGTTTTCCGGTCAAGCGGCCACCCGGAACAGCTAATGCAGGATAGATGCGTCTACAAGTACAAAACAAACTATCCTATTTTGAAAAGCCTCTCTTGTAAAGTTGGCAAGATCGAAAATAGCACCCTTTGGTTCTAGATCTAGGATCTCGTGAACCCTATTCGCGACTTTTCAAAAACCATTAAAAGCCTTTTTAATAAAAGCTTTGAAAAATCCCAGTCAATAAAAGAATTCCTGGTCATTTCCCAGTTTCCGGTCCAGCGGCCACCCTGAACAGTTAATGCGAGATAGATGCGTCTACAAGTACAATACAAACTATCCTATTTTGAAAAGTAGTTCTAGAGTTAGGATCTCGTAAACCATATTCGCAACTTTTCAAACCATTTAAAGCCTTTTTAATAAGAGTTCGGAAAATTCCCAGTCAATAAAAGAATTCCTGGTCATTTCCCGGTTTTCCGGTTCAGCGGCCACCCTGAACAGCTAATGCGGTATAGATGCGTCTACAAGTACATAACAAACTACTCTATTTTGAAAAGTGGTTCTAGATCTAGGATCTCGTAAACCCCATTCGCGACTTTTCGAACCACTAAAAGCCTTTTTAATAAAAGCTTTCAAAAATCCCAGTCAATAAAAAATTCTCGGCCATTTCCCGGTTTTCCGGTCCAGCAGCCACCCTGAACAGCTAATGCAGGATAGATGCGTCTTCAAGTACAAAACAAACTATCCTACTTTGAAAAGCCTCTCTTGTAAAGTTAGCATGATCAAAAATAGCACCCTGTGGTTTATATCTAGGATCTTGTAAACCCTATTCGCGACTTCTCAAACCATTCAAAGACTTTTCAATAAAAGCTTCAAAAATTCCAAGTCATTCAAAAAATTCCCGGTCATTTCCCGGTTTGCCGGTCGAGTGGCCACCCTGAACAGTTAATGCGAGATAGATGCGTCTACAAGTACAATACAAACTATCCTATTTTGAAAAGTAGTTCTAGATCTAGGATCTCGTAAACCCTATTCGCGACTTTTCAAACTATTAAAGCCTTTTTACTAAAAGCTTTGAAAATTCCCAGTCAATGAAAAAATCCTGGTCATGTCCCGGTTTTGAGGTCCAGCGGCCACCCGGAACAGCTAATGCAGGATAGATGCGTCTACAAGTGCAAAACAAACTATCCTATTTTGAAAAGTGGTTCTAGAGTTATGATCTCCTAAACCATATTCGCAACTTTTCAAACCATTTAAAGCCTTTTTAATAAGAGTTCGGAAAATTCCCAGTCAATAAAAGAATTCCTGGTCATTTTCCGGTTTTCTGGTCCAGCGGCGACCCTGAACAGCTAATGCAGGATAGATGCGTCTACAAGTATAATACAAACTATTCTATTTTGAAAAGTGGTTCCAGATGTAGGATCTCGTAAACCCTATTAGCGTCTTTTCAAACCATTAAAAGCCTTTTTAATAAAAGCTTTGAAATTTCCCAGTCAATAAAAGAATTCCTCGTCATTTTCCGGTTTCCCGGTCAGTAGCCACCCTGAACAGCTAATGCGAGATAGATGCGTCTACAGGTACAAT
>CAKNYM010053104.1:360350-377618 GCA_932195095.1 Andricus curvator
GCCACCCTGAACAGCTAATGCGAGATAGATGCGTCTACAGGTACAATACAAACTATCCTATTTTGAATAGCCTCTCTTGTAAAGTTGGAAAGATCGAAAATAGCACCCTGTGGTTCTAGGTCTAGGATCTGGTAAACCCTATTCGCGAAATTTCAAACTATCAAAAGTCTTTGTAATAAAAGCTTTGAAAATTCCCAGTCAATAAAAAAATTCCTGATCACTTTCCGGTTTTCCGGTCCAGCGGCCACCCTGAACAGCTAATGCGGGATAGATGCGTCTACGAGTACAAAACAAACTATCCTATTTTGAAAAGCCTCTCTTATGAAGTTGGCAAGATCAAAAATAGCACCCTGTGGTTCCATATCTAGGATCTCGTAAACCCTATTCGCGACTTCTCAAACGATTCAAAGACTTTTCAATAAAAGCTTCAAAAATTCCAAGTCAATACAAAAATTCCCGGTCATTTCCCGGTTTTCCGGTCCAGCGGCCACCCTGAACAGCTGAACAGTGTCTACAAGTACAATACACAATATTCTATTTTGAAAAGCGGTTCTAGATCTAGGATCTCGTAAACCCTATTCGCGACTTTTCAAACTATTGAAAGCCTTTTTACTAAAAGCTTTGAAAATTCCCAGTCAATGAAAAAATCCTGGTCATGTCCTGGTTTTGAGGTCCAGCGGCCACCCGGAACAGCTAATGCAGGATAGATGCGTCTAAACGTACAAAACAAACTATCCTATTTTGAAAAGTGGTTCTAGAGCTAGGATCTCGTAAAACCTATTTGCGACTTTTCAAACCATTAAAAGCCTTTTCAATAAGAGCTTCGAAAATCCCCAGTCAATAAAAGAATTCCCGGTCATTTCCTGGTTTCCAGTCCAGCGGCCACCCTGAACAGCTAATGCAGGATAGATGCGTCAATAAGTACAAAACAAACTATCCTATTTTGAAAAGCCTCTCTTGTAAAGTTGGCAAGATCGAAAATAGCACCCTTTGGTTCTAGATTTAGGATCTCGTGAACCCTATTCGCGACTTTTCAAACCATTAAAAGCCTTTTTAATAAAAGCTTTGAAAATTCCCAGTCAATAAAAAAATCCTGGTCATTTCCCGGTTTTCTGGTTCAGCGGCCACCCTGAACAGCTAATGCGGGATAGATGCGTCTACAAGTACAGAACAAACTATCCTATTTTGAAAAGTGGTGCTAGATCTAGGATCTCGTAAACCCTATTCGCGACTTTTCAAATCATTAAAAGCCTTTTTAATAAAAGCTGGAAAATTCCCAGTCAATAAAAGAATTCCTAGTCATTTTCCGGTCCAGCGGCCACCCTGAACAGCTAATGCAAGACAGACGCGTGCTAGTGTTGTTTGAATGAAGCTTATAGAATGTAGATGATGGTTTCACGGGTTAGCAGACCTCACACATTATTCTGAGCGTGTGGAAGCAGTAGTATCAGAATAATCCGGATAGATTTCCTAGAATAACAGAGTCCTGTTTGCGCCGGCGGATGGTTCAGTCTGAGCAGCTCAAGGAGGTGGGCAACTGGGCATGGGTAATGAGTATAATCAAAATGCTTTAGTAGAAAAGCAGCCGCAAGCTATCGTAGGAGACGCATATGAATTTGAATTTCGAACCGATTTTTGACTCCATAATGTTCGCCGGTCACGCAGGCGCCATCTGACGGACGACCAAAATTACGGGTCTTCGCGTTTGTCTATTCTATTTTATTATTCGAAATTTCGAATTCTCTTCAACATCTTGTATGCTTCTTCTTAAGATCTTCATCCCTTTGTCACATCATGTCGCCGAAGATACATCCGGCTTCTTCGCAAATTTCCAACTTTGCGGTTCGTTTAATTTTTCTTGATTGAATAAGCAAATTTTTTTACCTGTTTTTGGAAAGAATAATTTGAACACTGATACAATATTTAGTCTCTAAATATAAATTAGTAAAAATTGTCAACATTTAGTAAAACCATACTGATTCAATTTTTTTGTACCGAAAATTTGTGCTTTCGATTCCAAAATTCAGAAATTCTGTTTAAAAAATTTGTCTTTCTTGATGGAATATTCTTTCCCGGTTTAAAATTCAACTATTTGGTTGAAAATTAACTTTTTTTTTTGAAAAGTCAAATTTTTTTGTTTAAAAATCAACTGTTTTGTGAAGAGTTCGTCTTTTTGGTTTGACAATTTAAGAATTTGATTCAAGTTTTTGGTATTCAATAACTGAACAATCTTTTTTGGATTGAAAATTCAACTATTTTTTTTAATTCGTCTTTTTCGTTTATTCAACTTGTTGTACTTACTGAAAAATTCTATGCATCGCAATAAATCCATGGACAGTGAACTCACCTGAAACATAAAATAAAATAGTCTTAATACGGTGCAAGGCAATCTGAATATATTTTTGGTCATTAATTCATCTTTTTTTTTCGTGAGAATTCAACAATCTTGTTAAAAAGACATCTTTCCTGGTTGAAAATTCAAATATTTTGCTTAAAAATTCAACTATTTTGTTGAAAATTCGTTTTTCTTTGTAGAAAATTAATCTTCTTGGTAGAAAATGAATTTTTTTTGGTTAAAAAAACAAATTTTTGGTTGAAAATTCATTAATGTTCTTGAAAATTCAATACTTCAACTTTAAAATATCGAATTTCTATTGGACTTTCATCAGTTTACTTCAAAAATCCATCTCTGTGGTTAAAAAGTTTTTTTGTTGAAAATTAATTTTTTTAACCGAAAATGGAACTATTCCATTTTTGGTTGAAAATTCTTCTTAGTTGGAATTGGAATATTTCGTTAAAAATTCGTTTTTTTTCGAAAATTAATTTTTTTTAACTGAAAATTCAACTTTCCATTTTTGGTTGAATATTGATATTTTTTTAGTTGAAAATTCGTATTTTATTATAAAAAACTAATCTTCTTGGTTGAAATATTCTTTGTTAAAAATTAACTTTTTTCTTGCAGATTCATCGTTTTAGTTAAAAATTCATCTCTCTAGTTAAAAATTGGACTATTTTGTTAAAAATTCGTCCTTTTTTTCAAAAATTAATTTTTTTAACTGAAAATTTAACTAGTCCATTTTTGATTGAAAATGTAACTATTTTGTTGAAAATTCGTGTCTTTTTTTTAAATTAACTTTTAAACTGACTATGTAAATATTCCATTTTCGGCCAAAAATTTATATTTTTTTAGTTTGAAATTCAATTATTTGGTTTAAAATTGACGTTTTTTGTTTAAAGATTGCCTTTTTTGGTAGAAAATTAATCTTCTGGGTTGAAAACCCATCTTTTTGGTTGAAAAATCTTTTCGTTGGTAGAGAATTTAATTATTATGTTGAAAATTCATTTTTGTTTGTTTGAAAATTTATTTTCTTAACTAAAAATTTAACCATTCGATTTTTTGTGAATATATTTTTTTAATTCAAACTACTTGGTTGGAAATTTAATTATTTTGTTCAAAATTAGTCCTTTTTTGGAAGAAAATTAATCTCTTTGGTAAAAAATGTATGTTTTTGGTTAAAAATTTATTAAAATTTAACTTTTTGGTGAACAAAAATTTTTTTAATTAAAAATTTAATTATTTTGTTGAAAATTCGTCTTTTTTTTAAAAGAAAATTGAAATTGTTGGTGAAAAATTCATCTTTTTGGTTGAAAATTGATTTCTTTGGTTGATAGTTTATTTTTTTGTTCATAATTAGTTTTTCAAATTGAAAATTGAACTATTCGATTTTAGTGAATTTTTATAGTTTTCATTTGAAAATTAAACTATTTGGTTCGAATTTTAATTATTTTGTTGAAAATTCTACTATTTTGTGAAAAATTCGTCTTTTTCGGAAGAAAATCAATCTTTTCGGTAAAAAATTTATCCTTTTGGTTAAAAATTGATTAAAATTTTACTTTTTGGTGAAACTTTTTTTTTTAATTGAAAATTTAATTATTTTCTTGAAAATTCTACTATTTTTGGAAAAATTCATCTTTTTTAGTAGAAAATTAATCTCTTTTGTTAAAAAATCATCTTTTTACTTTAAAATTCATTTATTTATTTTTTTATTTTAAATTCAATTATTATGCCAACGGCCATACCACGCTGAAAAACCCAGTTCTCGTCAGATCACTGAAGTTAAGCAGCGTTGGACGCGGTTAGTACTTGGATGGGTGACAATTCAAGAATACTGACATGAGTGCTGTTGGCACATCGTGGGTGTGGTGAGCCCACACTTGTAGTTATTTATAACTACAAGAAAAACCTAGAAACACTACCCGAATCGGGTAGTGTCACGCCTACCCTGAAAGGGAAATGGTTTAATGGTACATATATGTTAAAAAATCATATTTTTTTTTGGTTGAAAATTAAGTTTTTAAACTACAAATTTAACCATTCCATTGTTTGGTGAATGCTTATATTTATCATTTGAAAATTAAACTATTTGGTTCGAAATTTAATTATTTTCTTGAAAATTCTACTATTTTGTGAAAAATTCGTCTTTTTCGGAAGAAAATCAATCTTTTCCGTAAAAAATTTATCCTTTCGGTTAAAAATTGATTAAAATTTAACTTTTTGGTGAAACTTTTTTTTTTAATTGAAAATTTAATTATTTTCTTGAAAATTCTACTATTTTTTGAAAAATTCGTCTTTTTTAGTAGAAAATTAATCTCTTTTGTTAAAAAATCATCTTTTTACTTAAAAATTCATTTCTTTGGCTTATTCACTTATTATGTTAAAAAATCTTTTTTTTTTTGGTTGAAAATTAAGTTTTTAAGCTAAAAATTTAACCATTCAATTGTTTGGCGAATGCTTATATTTTTCATTTGAAAATTAAACTATTTGGTTCGAATTTTAATTATTCTGTTGAAAATTCTACTATTTTGTGAAAAAGTCGTCTTCTTTAGTAGAAAATTAATCTCTTCTGTTAAAAAATCATCTTTTTAGTTAAAAATTCATTTCGTTGGCTTATTTAATTATTATGTTAAAAAATCATTTTTTTTTAAATTAAGTTTTTCAACTAAAAATTTAACCATTCCATTGTTTGGTGAATGCTCATATTTTTCATTTGAAAATTAAACTATTTGGTTCGAATTTTGATTATTTTGTTGAAAATTCTACTATTTTGTGAAAAATTCGTCTTTTTCGGAAGAAAATTAATCCTTGCGTTAAAAAATGTATCCTTTTGGTTAAAAATTGATTAAAATTTTCTTTTTGGTAAAAAAAAAATTTTTTCAATTGAAAATTTAATTATTTTGTTGAAAATTATTTTTTTTCATGAATTTAATTAATTAAAAATGCAACTATTTTTTTGTAGAATATTTAACTAATTTTGTTGGAAGTTCGTTTTTTTTGTTGAAAATTAATCTTTTTAACTGAAATTTCAACTTTTCTATTTTTGGTTGAAAATGTTTATATATTTTGCTAAATCATTCGTCCTTTTTGAAAGAAAATTAAAATTCTTGGTACAAAAATTTTTCTTCAAGTTGAAAATTGATTTCTTTGGTTGATAGTTCATTTTTTTTGTTCATAATTAGATTTTTAAATTGAAAATGTAACTATTTGATTTTGGGTTGCAGATCTTTTTTTTTATGTTGAAAATTCAACTACGTGGTTAAAAATTCATGTATTTCGTTGAAAATTCGTCTTTTTAGTAGAAAATTAATCTCTTCGGTTAAAAAATTACCTTTTTAGTTAAAAAAAATCATTTCTTTGGCTTATTTAATTATTATGTTGAAAATTCATTTTTTTCCACTAAAAATTTAACCATTCCATTGTTTGGTGAGTGCTTATATTTTTCATTTGAAAATTAAACTATTGGGTTCGAATTTCAATAATTTTCTTGAAAATTCTACTATTTTGTGAAAAATTCGTCTTTTTTAGTAGAAAATTAATCTCTTTTGTTAAAAAATTATCTTTTTAGTTAAAAATTCATTTCTGTGGCTTATTTAATTATTATGTTGTATATTCATTTTTTTCTTTGAAAATTAAGTTTTTCAACTGAAAATTTAACCATTCCATTGTTTGGTAATTGAATATATTTTCCATTTGAAAATTAAACTATTCGGTTCGAATTTTAATTATTTTGTTGAAAATTCTACTATTTTGTGAAAAATTCGTTTTTTTTAGTAGAAAATTAATCTTTTTTGTTAAAAAAACATCTTTTTAGGTAAAAATTCATTTCTTTGGCTTACTTAATTATTATGTTGAAAATTCATTTTTTTTGTTATCCAATTTCTGCTGGAATTTTCTCTAAGTTATAATATCTTCCGATTTATTAATTTTTTTCTTATAATTTTTTTTTTTTTTTTAAATCTGTCAATTCACCTCTTCCTCCAAATCGTCTCCTCAAATTTTTGGATGACTCCTTACATCAAATCTTGAATTTAGCTTAAACTCATTTCAGCATTTGACGTAAGTTTATCTCTTTGTGTGCTCTAATAAGGAAGGAATGAAGGCCGGTTTTTTTCCTCTCGAAAGTGCATTCCGTTCTTGAAACCTCCTTTGTCGGAGGGTGCATTTAATGAGTTTTTCCAAAAGCAAGACGGGAAACGTGAAAAGTGAAAATTACACCTCTGCAAGTTATACAATACCCGGTAGACAGGTAGGTGGTAGGTACCTAGATAATGAATGTGGCGTGGGTCCGCCAGCCAGCGCGGTGGGTGGGGAGAAAATTCGAATTTTAAACCAAAAGTGGAAAAGATACATTTTCACTAAAAAAATTAATTTCAAACAAAAAAATTTGAAAAAAATGTTTACTATAAAAAAATAGTTTTTTTTTTAATTATCATTTGATTATTTTGTTTAAGAATAAACTATTTATTCAAACTCATTTTTTTGTGGAACAATCAACTGTTTTGTTAAATATTTATATTTTTATATGGAAAATTTTTCCTTTTTGTTTGAAATGTCATATTTTATTATTGAAAAGTTATAATTTTACTTTAGATTCAATTTTTTGGTTGAAAGTTCATTTCTGTTATTCTAATAGACTAATATTATATTTTTGATTCATAATTGATTTAATTTGATTTAATTAATAATTGTTAGCTTTTAAATAATTTTAATTTATAAATATATTATTGAAAAATAAAACATAAATAAATAAAAATTGTGTAAATCATGACTTAACATTATGGACATATGACATGAATATTTTTTTTTTTGTTACAGGATTCTGGTCCAAATTTTGTGATTCACATGTGATTATGAGAATATGAAATTATAAATTTATGAGCTTATGATTTTTTATGATATTTTTTGAATATTTCAAATATTTCGCACAGATTTCCAAAGATTTCACGAAGATTTCAATGATTTTCCCAGGATTTCATTCTTAAAAATCGATTTCTAAGAGTGCACAAAGATTTGAATGATTTTAAAAGGATTAAAAAAAATTAACAAATATTTCGCAAATATTTTGGATAGATTAAAAATATTATACAACAATTTCGAATATTTTGCAAAGATTTCAGATAGATTAAAAATATTTCATGAAGACTTCAATGATTTCCAAAAGATTTCAATAATTTCACAAATATTACCAAATATTTCAAATATTTTGAAAAGTTTTTGAAAAGATTTCCAAAGATATCAGAAAGATTTCAATTATTTCACAAAATTTTCAGATAGAGTTTGAAGAGTGCACAAAGATTTCAATAATTTCACAAATATTATCAAATATTTCGCAAAGATTTCCAAAGATTTCACAAATATTTTAATAATTTTTAAATTTTAATAATTTGAAATTAATAATTTTTAATAATTTTGGTAGAAAATTCATCTTATTGGTTGAAAATTGATCTTTTGGGTTGAAAATGAGTTTTTTCTTAGTTAGAATTAATTTTTTAAACTTGAAATGTAACTGTTCCATTTTTTGTGGAAAATTTATCTTCTTTGATAGAAATTTAATCTTCTTGGTTAATAATTAAACTATTTCGTTGAAAATTTACTTTAATTTGATTGAAAATTAATTTTCTTACTTAAAATTTAACTATTCTATTTTTAGTTGAAAATTTAACTATTCTATTTTTAGTTGAAAATTTATCTGTTTTCGGTGAAAATTTAACTATTTGTTGAAAATCCGTCTTTTTTGGTGAAAGAGTACCCTCATTAGTTGAAATTTCATCTTTTTGGTTGAAAATTCATTTCTTTGATTGAAAATTTATTTTACTAACTGAAAATTATCCTACTTTATTTTTGGTAGAAAATTCACCTTTTTAGATTAAAATTCATGTATTTGGTTAAAAATTAATTTTTTTTTAGTTGAAGATTCATCATTTTAGTTAAAAAAATCACTTGAACTACACATGATTATCTGCTCAGTAGAAATTTTAACTATTGTACTTTTTGTTAAGAATTCATTTCTTTCGTCGCAAAAAACTATTAAGATGAAAAATCGCTTTTTTGTTGATAGGAAATTCATCTTTTGAATTGAAAAATCCAAAAATTAAAAAAATTAATTTCTTTAGTTGAAAATTCGTTTATTTTTTGTTGAAAATTAATTAATTTTGCTCAAAACTCGTTTTTCTTTAATCTACTTTTCTAACTGAAAATTGAAATATTATATTTTTGGTTTGTATATTTATCTTTTTTAGTTTAAAATTGAATTATTTTGTTGAGAATTCATTTTTTTGGTTGAAAATTGATGGCCTTAACTGGAAATTTTACTCCTCTATTTTATTGGTTAAAAAATAATTAAAAACACAAAAAAAAATATTTCGTTGAAAATTCATTTTTTTTACATTTATTTTTTTAGATGAAAATTTGTGTACTTTGTTAAAAATGAGTCTTTTTTGGTAGAAAATTAATTTTCCCGCGAAATTTAAATAATGTAATTATTAGGGGAGAGTGGTCCTAAGTCGGCACAGTGGGTTAAGTCGGCACCCTCGCGTTTCTCAAAGATGGCGAACGTTTCAGCTTAACCATTTTGTCGTATGACAGGTTGGTAGACATGGACGTAATTTACACTGACAATTGTCACTTTAATTTTCGCTTGACAGCGTAAGCGGGGTATACATTTTTCGTGCAAACGGAATTCCATTTTCTTCAATTCTTGTAAAACAGCTAGAGGTGTGTAAATATTTTGAGAAGTTCATTCGATTAAGTGCGCTGGTTTCTGTATTCTGTGTGCTTTCGCCTGATAAAGTCGATTTGTTTCGTGTGCGTAATAGCATGCAACATGTAAACATTTGTATTGGTCCTGAGTCGGCACTGTTTTTTGCTTCATTGTTATTTGTGTGTTATTTTATTTCGTCTGTTTCAATTCCATGTCACTCGTCTCTTGCTGTTTTTTTTTTTAATTTGGTTGTGTTTTGACTGCATGTTGCTTGTCTCTGGTAGGTGTCCTTTTATTTTCTGTGTTTTCTCATTGACTTTTCGCTGATTCTATTCTCTACATATTTTTTTTATTGTAAATTGTTCAAATTTGTCCATTTCCTCCTAAACCTTATATAACCTGGCTTTTTTCTTGCATTTGAGGGGGAAAAATTATCGAACGACTCAGAACCAGGGGGTGCCGGCTTAGGACCACCATTTTGAGAAAAAAAATCGACTTCATTTTGCGCTGCATTGCGACCGCAAAGACCTTAAAGCGCCATTTAACCCGGTTTACCCTCTGTTTTCGACAAAAACTCCTACTGTGCCGACATAGGACAACTCTCCCCTATTAATAAAGATAGAAAATACGATTTTTGAAATTCCAATTCAAAATGCTCATGAATGCTCATTAAATTCTCAAAGCACATATTCTGATGCTCGTGAGAATTTCTCCGAGCACTTAAACTCTTTAGAACACTTGGTGGGGAGGACGGCCTAAAGATCTTAAAAGAAAAATTGTATATCCTCAATAATTTCATTTGATCCCGACAATTCGGTTTCGGCGTTCAGGTATAAAAGGCGGCGAAAGAAGCAAGCGATGCAGAAACAAAGAGACCTGGAGAATGGAGAGGGATGGTTGATGGAGACACGAGACTTGCTGAAGAAGGATGGAGCTTCTGGATCCATAGAAACATATATATTGGGATGCGGTAGATTTATGTAGGTAAAGGTAAAACTACGAAAGTAGGTGCCTACGGGTACGGAGAACGAGGAACCAAGAAACTAGAATCTTTATGTTCTTCTTCTTAGTTTGCTGTTGCTCCTCCTCCCTCTTAAACTTCATTCCAAGCCGTTACCTCTACCGTCTAGTCTAGTCTGTTATTTACAGACACATTACCCGAAAAAAAACTATCGTAGTATCAAATCAGAATTTTAATGCAGGGTCTTCCTCACCGGAAACCTATCCAAAATGTTTGAAGAATTTTTGAAATTAGCATTAGGGTCGCAGTAACCCCGGGATATCGAAACGTTGCATATCCTTCTGATTATCAACTTCAGATCGAACTGGTATACTCTTTACTTTTTAACGGATCACCCTGGATTACCTGTCTACGGAATTACTCTGGATTACAGAAAATTATAACGTCAGTCCCACCATACTATAATATTATGGTGGGTTAATCCACCTAAACTAGAATCACGCCAATTTTTGAATTGTCGGGATTTTTTAATTGGCATTATAATTTGCTGTTGCTCCTCCTCCCTTTTAAACTGCATTCCAAGCCGTTACCTCTACTGTCTACTGCCAGTCTATTCTTGTCTGTTATTTACAGACACATGACCCGAAAAAAACTATCGTAGTATCAAGTCAGAATTTTAATGCAGAGTCTTCTTCACCTGAAACCTATCCAAAAATTTTGAAGAATTTTTCAGAAGCTTTTTGAAATTGGCATTTGGGTCACAGTAACCCCGGAATATCGAACATTTGCATATCCTTCTGATTATCAACTTCAGATCAAACTGGTATACTGTTCACATATATCGGATTACCCTGCATTACCTCTGTCTAAGGAATTACTCTGGATTACAGAAAATTATAACGTCAGTCCCACCACACTATATCATTATGGCGGATTAATCCACATAACTAGAATCACGCGAATTTTCGAATTTTAAAGATTTTTTAATTGGCATTATAGTTTGCTGCTGCTCCTCCTCCCTCTTAAACTTCATACCAAGCCGTTACCTGTAAGTATACTGTCTACTCTAGGCTGTTATTTACAGACACATTACCCGAAAAAAAACTATAGAAGTATCAAATCAGAATTTTAATGCAAGGTCTTCCTCGCCAGAAACCTATCCAAAATGTTTGAAGAATTGCTTAGAAGCTTTTTTCAATTGGCATTAGGGTCACAGTAACCCCGGGATATCGAACATTTGCATATCCTTCTGATTATCAACTTCAAATCGAACTGGTATACTCTTTACTTTTTAACGGACCATCCTGGATTACCTCTCTCAACGGAATTACTCTGGATTACAGAAAATTATAACGTCAGTCCCACCATACCATAACATTATGGTGAATTAATCAACTTAAACTAGAATCACGCGAATTTTCGAATTGTAAAGATTTTTTAATTGGCATTATAGTTCGCTGTTGCTCCTCCTCCACCTTAAACTTCATTCCAAGCCGTTACCTACATGTATACTGTCTACTCTAGTCTGTAATTTACAGACACATTACCCGAAAAAAAACTATCGTAGTATCAAATCAGAATTTTAATGCAGGGTCTTCCTCGCCAGAAGCCTATCCAAAATTTGTGAAGAATTGTTTAGAAGCTTTTTTAAATTGGCATTAGGGTCAGAGTAACCCCGGGATATCAAACCGTTGCATATCTTTCTGATTATCAACTTCAGATCAAACTGGTGTACTTTTTACTTTTTATCGGATTACCCTGGATTACCTCTGTATACAGAATTACTCTGAATTGCAGAAAATTATAACGCCAGTCCCACCACACTATTCTGGATGACAGAAAATTATAAAGTCAGTCCCACCACACTATAACATTATTGCGGATTAATTCACCTAAACTAGAATCACGCGAATTTTCGAATTGTAAAGATTTTTTAATTGGCATTATAGTTTGTTGTTGCTCCTGACAAGTTTTTAACAACTTTCAATCAAGTAGTTGAATTTGCAACTAAAGAAATGTTAAAACTAGGCTAAATCCAATACAGTGAATGGGACTTCAATAGTGATGCCGCCGAGCGATATTTTTCGATACTGAGACGATACCGATACGATACTCACCTTCCAGTCTCGGATTTGTATCGCTCGGTTTTGTATCGTATCGTAAAAATATCGAAAAGTTCCGTCTCGTATCGGTATCGTCTCGGAATTGCGAGACAAAATGTCCAGATGGGATTTTCCTCATTCACAATAGAAGAGAGAGTAGGGCTGGTCGTGTGGCCGGCCGCAGGTACCGGAAAAAGAAGTTGTGAGGAGCTTTATCCCTTCGGGAATAGGCCTTGAAAGAAAAGAATTATATATTCCAAAAATCTAAACTCTACAACTCTACAGTTTGCACTGCCGAAGAAATTCTAAAGCACTCAGTGAGATCTGTTTGATTTAAACAAACTCAAACTTATTTCAGTTCAATTTTTAAATTAAATCTTTTACATGGACAGATAAAAGTTTGTTAGCTTTAAACGAAAGTTTTTATTTATATAATTCCTCTTACTTTTTATTTGTTGATAGAGAGGCGCAAAGATATCAACTTCTATTTTACGTGAATCTACAATTATTTGACCTGATAATACGACTGATCGTATTTTATATACTTTTTGTTTTGCCGAAGTACCGTTTGATTTCTGATCCATTGATTGTTTGGAAAGAAATTATTATTATGAATGATAGTAATAATAATTTCTTTAAAAAATATTAGTAAATTAGCTTATTTATTTATCTTATAATTGGTGGAAGCTTAAGAGTTATTTTGATGTTTTAAAATGATTCAAGAATAATTTAAAACTTAAAAAGATTTCAATTAAATTTAAACAAAAAGTAAATTTTTGAAGATAGCGAACAAAACATTGAGAAGCTTTTCAAGCGTTTTGAAAGGTTTCAAGAAAATGAAAAATTTCTTTAGTTTCCTAGAAAAATTTTAAATAATCATAATTTTTTTTAATTAATTCGGAATAAAGAATTTTTTGAACATTTCAGAAGTCTTGCAAACTTGGCACAAGAAGAATCTGGAAGTATTTAAGGCAATATTTTTTATTTTTCAGATTTTTTTTTAGTTTGAGCAGAAATTTGAAATTTTTTAAAAGATATTTAGAATGTTTCGAAGTTTTGAAAAAATTTAAAGATTATTTATAATTTGAAGAGAATGAACAAAATTTTTAATCAAATGTGGATTTTTGGAACATTTCCAAAAAAGTAGGAAAACTTAAAATGATTTTTTATTTTGACTAATTAATTATTAAAGAAAATTCAAAAAGATGAAAAAGATTTCTAAAAATGTTGAAGATTTAAAGGCTATTTTTGTAATTTTGAAACTTTCTCCAAATTTTTTAGAAAAATTCAAGTCAGTTTAACAGACTTATAGGAATTTCAAACAAAAAGCATATTTTTAAAGATAGTGAACAAAACATTTAGAAGCTTTTCACGTGTTTTGAAAGATTTCAAGAGAATGAAAAAGTTTCTTAAGTTCCTAGCAAAATTTAAAATGATTGTTTTTGTTAAATTAGTTTCAAGAGAATATTTAAAATGACTTTAAAATAATTGAAAACATTCACAAACTTGTCACAAAAAAAATCTGGAAGATTTTAAGGTAATGTTTTTGATTTTTCAGTTTTTTTTTTAATTTCAGGAAAAATTCGAATTATTTTAAAAGATAATTAGAATGTTTCGACGATTTAAAAATATTTTCAAGGCCAATCAATTGTTTAAAAAAATAAAAAAAGTTTTAAAAGGAATTAAAAAATGTCGAAGATTTGTGGAAATGTGGAAGTACAATTTTTGTAATTTTTAAAGTTTTTCACAATTCGTTAGAAAAATTCAAAAGGAATTTTAGAATTTTTAAACAAATAAAAAATATTTTCAAACTAGAAAACTTTTCTGAAAATATATCAAATATTTCCTAATTTCTTCCAAACTTCTAAAAGTCCTGAAGTTTGAAAGCTCAAACTGACGCCAATTATTATTCCTCAGATTTTGTAACATCCTCTAAAATAACAAAATTTTCTTTACAATTCATTTTCGACATATCTGAAATCTTCAGATATTTTTTTTTAATTTCCTGCAAAATCGTAGAAAAATTAGATTTATAATTTAAAATCCAAATCATAATACTGATTATCCTGGTTCTCACATCTCAGAATCTCTTTCTTAGCTAGAATGTGAGTGTTCAAAAAATTTTAACAAATAAATTGTTATTCGAATTGTGTATTCTGTATGAAAAATTATTTTACCCACAAATCGAAAATCTTCCTCTTTTCTGAAAGTGATAAGTCCTTTCTTTAATAAATACGTTTTTCCCATTACTATATTATTCCATTTTATTTTAATACGTACCGAAAAGATCAATAAAAGCTTTACATCGAAACTTACTCATAATTCACTCTTTTAGAAAAGCATAGATTAAAAGTAGCAGCACAATACTGGGTAACCACCATTTTCATCAAAAAAGAGTTTATTGCATAAAAAATGCATGCAAAATGAATTACATATTGTGGTAAAAGGATTGTTTTGAAGTATAATTTCATTATCATTCGCAATTTTTAATAAGATTTTAGTTTATCGATATTTCTTCAAATTATTATAATTCAGTCACGAAATAAATTATATATCGACGTCTCCATTCAATATGAGTCTATCTGCTGACAGCGCCGTGTATGAGACTATGCGCTGTGTATAAGCATAGGGAATAGTCTCATACAGAGCGCTGTCAGCACATAGACTCCTATTGAATGGAGGCGCCCATATTTCGGGAATAAGTTTTCATTTTTCTAAAAAATTAAAAATTCCATTTTGAATCGCTATCCAAAGCCGATTTTGAAAACCCGTGAAATTTCAATCTCCAAATTGTCGTTCGTTTTTCTCGGAATTAGCTATAAGTACTTGACATTAAACTTCATTTACCCGTATGCACAAGGTTCATATCTCGGGAGCATTTTTTCCCTTTTTTTTAACTCAAACATTACATTTTTTATTGCAATCTGCAATTGGGCAATTGTTTTTATTTTCAATCTATTTAAAATTTTGGTGTGGAAAAATCCGAATAATTTAAAACAATATTCAAAAGGCTTAGAAGTTTTGAAAAGGTTCAAAAAAAGATTTTAATTTAGTGACAAATATGAAAAAATTTCGAGAAAGAATGCAGATTTTTGAAAATTTTGAAAAATAAGGGTTTTTAAACATTTTGAAAGGTTTTTAGAGAATAAAAAAACGTTCTCTAGATTACTGGGAAAACTTAGAATGATTTATTTGAAAAGATTAATTTTTAAGACAATATTTAAACAGATTTCAAAGATTTCCAAACTTGTTGTCAAAATGTAGAAGATTTTAAGGCATTTTTTTATCTTTTAATTTTCTTTTTTGTGAAAAATTCGTAACATTTAAAAAGATATTTAGATGCAAGGCAATCATCAAGGCATTTTTATAATTTTGCAGAATTTTTTATAAATTTTACAAAAAATTCCTGTCAATTCAAAAGATATTTAAGAATTTTAAAAGTATTTAAGATATTAAAAATATTTTAGAACTTGAAAAGATTTGCGAAAATTTATCAAATATTTTTAAATTTCTTTGAAACTTCTAAAAGACCTAAATATCTTTTAAACTAACTCGAATTTTCCCTAATGTTCTCTATAATCCTGTAAAATAAAAAAATGTCTAGATTATTTTTCGTCACATCTGCATTGTGGAAAAATGTTGTTGAATTTTTTCAAGATTCTTGGGAAAATTTCAAATGATTTCGTATTTTGAAAAATTAATTCTAAGAGTAAATTTAAAAAGATTTAAAAGCATTTTCTAAAATTTCGAAACAGAATAAAGAAAATTTTTGCCGGCTTGCACCTTCACATATTCCGTTCATGTAATTTTGAAAGTTTTTCCAATTTTTTTTGAGAAAAATTCGATTTTGTTTAAAAGAAATGTAGGAATTTTAGAAGTTTCAAAGATTGAGAATTTAAAAGATAATGTGCTTGAAGTTTTTAACGTTCAAATGAACACTTTTTATTGATTGCTTTATAATCTAGAAACAGTGCAAAAATATAATCGTTCATTGCATTGAAAATAATTCAACTATAAAAGAAACTTATAATGCATATTTTTATCTGCAGTTGAAAAATATTTCTAGATATAATAGAATTGGGAAAATACGAGGGAAAATAGATTTCGTTCATTTGAAGGTTCAGAAATTTAAATTACAAGAAAAGGTTCATTGGTACTCAGGTAGTTGAAACTTGTCGCCGTTCCCCTTCTACTGTTGTTCCGTAGGAAACCACCATCTGGCTGTCCAGTCTCAAAATCCCGAGACGATCCGAGCGATATATCGGTTCTCCGATACCAAAACGATACGAGACAAAACCGAGACTGGAGTCTCAGAAACCGATACCGATACGAGAAAAAACCGAGATTTTTCGATACGATATCGAGACAGTCTCGTATCGAACGGCATCACTAGACTTCAATAATTGTGTAGTATATTATTTATTTGATATAAACAGATAATATTAAGAAATGTCAGAGTAATTTAAAGAAAGTTATGAAAAACGTGAATGACTATATGAAGTTAGGTTCGCAGGTAAACATTATAAACAATATAATTCTTAAGCGCGGATTTCAAGATATTGATGTTCCAACACTCCCCCTTAATCCAAGCGGGAATTATTCAGTCTTCTCGATAGCAAAAAATCCGAATCCTGTTAAACACTTGATATGTTTTGGACCACTTAATGCTTTAGTTAAAACATCAGCTATCATTTCTCCAGTTGGCAGATATTTAATAGTCACTGCACTAACTTTTACTGCATCTCGAACAAAATGATGCTTGATGTCAATATGCTTTGTTCGAGCATGAAATACAGGATTATTAGACAGTTTTTGAGCACTTTGATTATCATTAAATATCTGAATTGGAGTATTTCCTATCAATCCTAGTTCTTGAAGAAATCGTCGAAGATATATAGCTTCCTTGGTTGCTTCGGTTAAGGCCATATATTCAGCTTCGGTACTTGAGAGGGCAACCGTTTTTTGCTTCCTAGATTCCCAACTTACAGCACCTCCGCTCAGTGTAAAAACATGACCAGTGTAAGAACGTCGATCTATAGCAGGCATGCCCAACTCGGGGAAATTCCCTGTGAGAACACATGTTCCGCGTCCCTACTCTTTCTCCTAGAGAGCGAGAGATGTGGTAGACGCATGCGCGTGGTAGAAGCGTACGTATGCGTCTACCACG
>CAKNYM010053104.1:387618-399292 GCA_932195095.1 Andricus curvator
CGAGATCCAACAGTTGCGCGCCCTAGGCGCGCTCAAACTTGCGAGCGTAGCGAGCCGCGCGCGAAGCGCGCGATGAGAATGTGCCCGCGAAGCGGGCAGATTTTTTTTTTATATAAAAGTAATTTTTTATACTGAAAATTTAGCTTTTCTATATTCTATTGAAAAATTTTCTTTTCTAGTTGAAAATTCAACTATTTCGTTGAAAATTCATTTTTTTGGTTGAGGATTCAACTACTTTGTTAAAAAATCGTTTTTTTTCGTTGAACTCAACTGGTTGATTTCTTTTTTTTTTTTTAAAGTAATTTTTCAAACTGAAAATTTAACTATTTCATATTTTGTTGAAAACTTCTCATCTCTAGTTAAAAATTCAACTCTTTCGTTGAAAATTCATCTTTTTGGTTGAAGATCCAACTATTCTGTTAAAAACTATCCTATCTTTGAAAACCCATCTTGGTGTGTTACTATTTCCGTTACCGTTACTATGATTTAGTTTTGTGCACCAGGCCGTTGAAGACGTCATCTACGATAAATTTTTAACAATTTAAATTGTGTCAACATCCAAAATAACTAACCAAAATAACTAAAAGTGGTGAGCCGAGGATCCGCGTGCACCGGGTCACGCACCAGGTACTTTAGCGCGTATTCTACGAGAACATTTTAAAAATTTAAATTGTTCCAACATCCAAAATAACTAAAAGTGGTGAGCCGAGGATCCGGGTGCACCAGGTCATGCACCAGGTAGTTTAACGCGTATTCTACGAGAACTTTTTAAAAATTTAAATTGTGCCACCATCCAAAATAACTAAAAGTGGTGAGCCGAGGATCCGGGTGCACCAGGTCATGCACCAGGTAGTTTAACGCGTATTCTACGAGAACTTTTTAAAAATTTAAATTGTGCCAACATCCAAAATAACTAAAAGTGGTGAGCCGATGATCCGGGTGCACCGGTTCGCGCACCAGGTAGTTTAGCGCGTATTCTACGAGAACTTTTTAAAAATTTAAATTGTTCCAACATCCAAAATAACAAAAAGTGGTGAGCCGAGGATCCGGGTCCACCGGTTCGCGCACCAGGTAGTTTAGCGCGTATTCTACGAGAACTTTTTTAATATTTAAATTGTGCCAACATCCAAAATAACTAAAAGTGGTGAGCCGAGGATCCAGGTGCATCGGGTCACGCACCAGGTAGTTTAGCGCGTATTCTACGAGAACTTTTTTAATATTTAAATTGTTCCAACAGCCAAAATAACTAACAGTGGTGAGCAGACGATCCGGGTGCACCGGGTCAAGCACCAGGTAGTTTAAGACGTCATCTGCGAGAACTTTTTCAAAACTTAAATTGTGGCAACAGCCCAAATAACTACCAGTGGTGAGTCGATGATACGCATAAAGCGATCTCATCGACGTTGGGCGAGCTGTGTTTATTTGAACTCGAGATGTTTGTTTTCATAAGAAGCTTAGGGGAAGTCTATGCATGTACACTTCGGTATATATACGATTCCTTGGACTCATTTTTTAATATTTTATTCGTATGTTGAAAAATTCATTTTCGATTAGTCATAGTTCATTTACATTTCAAAATGTTTCAAAATGTTTCAAAATTTCCGAATTTTGAGTACCGTTTATATTTTTTAATTGAAGCTTTTGATATTTCGGAAAATTTGTGTTTGGATTTTTTATAATAAATTTAGTTAATTTTTTATTTAAAAAACAATTTTTAAATATTACGCAATTGAAAATATGATTTCATTCATTTCAATACTTAGTTTTCATTTCAATCCAGTTCTATCCAGTTTTAGGCTTGGACTCGTAGATTCGAAAGGCGATATCTTTCAGATTACTTTTTTCTATGATGCTAAGAAAAGTCTTTCTGATGACTATTTTCTATGTTGCTTATGTAAATTCACAAGAACGATTAATCATTTAAACAGTTTCCATAAACGAATAAGCTCAATTTGTTTACGGAATCAACTAAGAATGTCTTTCCGATGACTCTTTTCTATGTTGCTTTGTAAATTTACAAGAATTAATGATAATTCAAACAATTTTCATACAGAAATTAAATGTTTGCCTATTTTTTAAAAAATAGGTAGAGTTTGGCTATTTATTAACAAATATGCTAAATTTTTTACAGAATTAGCTAAGAATATCTTTCCAATTACTTTTTTGTACGATGATTTGCAAATTTTCAAGAATTATTAATTATTTAAACAATATTCATCAACAAATTAAGAACCTGGTCATTTTTCAACCAATAGGATCAATTAGTTTAGGGAATCAAGAAAGAATGTATTCCCAATAAATCTTTTCTACGATACTTTGTAAATATACAATAATTAATCATTATTTTAATCATTTTCCTGAACATATTCACAGTTTGTCTATTTTTGAACGAATATGTAGAATTTGCTTACGGAGTCTCTTTTCTATGTAGTTCTGTAAATTTACAAGAATTAATAATAATTTGAATAATTTTCATACAGAAATTTAAAGTTTGCCTATTTTTTAACAAATATGCTAAATTTTCTTACAGAATTAGCTAAGAATATCTTTTCAATGGCTTTTTTGTATGATGATTTGCAAATTTTCAATAATTATCAATTATTTAAACAATTTTCATAAAAAAATTAAGAACCCGATCATTTTTCAACGAATAGGATCAATTAGTTTAGGGAATCAAGAAAGAATGTATTCCCAATAAATCTTTTCTACAATACTTTGCAAATATACAATAATTAATCATTATTTTAATAATTTTCTTGAACATATTCAGAGTTTGTCTATTTGTCAAGGAATAGACAGAATTTGTTTACGGAGTCTCTTTTCTATGTTGTTCTGTAAATTTACAAGAATTAATAATAATTTGAATAATTTTCATACAGAAATTTAAAGTTTGCCTATTTTTTAACGAACAGGTAGAGTTTGGCTATTTTTTAACAGATTTGCTAAATTTTCTTACAGAATTAGGTAAGAATATCTTTCCAATGACTTTTTTGTATGATGATTTGCAAATTTTCAATAATTATTAATTATTTAAACAATTTTCATAAACAAATCAAGAACATGGCCATTTTTCAAGGTATATGATCAATTAGTTTAGGGAATCAAGAAAGAATGTATTCCCAATAAATCTTTTCTACGATACTTTGCAAATATACAATAATTAATCATTATTTCAACAATTTTCATAAAGATATTCAGATTTTGGCTGTTTTTCAACGAATAGACTCAATTTGTGTACGAATGCAACTAAGAATATCTTTCCGATGACTGTTATCTATCTTGCTTTGTAAATTTACAATAATTTTCAATTATTTAAACAACTTCAACTAAAAAACTGAGATTTTGGCTATTTTTTAACGAATAGGCTTTATTTTTTATAGAATTAAGTAAGAATATCTTTCCAGTGACTTTTTGCTATAATGCTCTGCAAATTTCAAAGAATAAATCATTATGTAAACAATTTTGATAAACAAATCAAGAGTTTGGCTATTTTTTAAAAAATAGGCTCAATTTGTTTACGGAATCAATAAAGAATGTTTTTCAAATAACTCTTTCCTATGTACGATACTTTGAAAATATACAATAATTATTAATTATTTAAACAATTTTCATAAACACATTCAGAACAATTTGTTTGCGGAGTCAACTAAGATTGTCTTTCCGATGACTCTTTATTATGTTTTGTAAATTTACAAGAATTATTAATTATTTAAACAATTTAGATTAAAAAATTTAGAGTTTAGCTATTTTTCAACGAATAGGCTCAATTTTTTACAGAATTAGATAAGAATATCTTTCCGGTGACATTTTTCTATAATGCTCTACAAATTTCAAAGAATTAATTATTATTTAAACAATGTTGATAAAGAAATTAAGATTTTGACAATTTTTCAACGAGTAGGCTCAATTTGTTTACGGAATCAATAAAAAACATTTTCAAATAACTCTTTCCTATGTATGATACATTGAAAATTTACAGTAATTATTAATTATTTAAACATGTTTATCAACATATCCAGAATTTAGCTATTCTTCGAGGAATAGGCACAATTTGTTCACGGAGTCAAAAAGTATGTCTTTCCGAAGACTCTTTTTCTAGGTTGCTTCACAAATTCATATTTTGGCTATTTTCAACGAATAGGCTAAATTTTTTTATAGAATTAACCAAGAATATCTTTCCGATGACTTTTTTGTATGATGCTTTGCCAATTTCCAAGAATTATAAATTATTTAAACAATTTTCATAAACAAATTATGAGCTTGGTCTTTTTTCAACGAATAGGATAAATTAGTTCAGGGTATGAAGAAAGAATGTAATTCGAATAACTACTTTCTACGATACTTTTCAAATATTCAATAATTATTAATTATTTCATCAATTTTCATAAACATATTCAGAGTTTGGCTATTTTTCAACGAATAGGCTCAACTTTTTGCAGAATTAACTAAGAATATCTTTCTGATGACTTTTTCTATCATGCTTTGCAAATTTACAATAATTATTAATTATTTCAACAAATTAAGAGTTCGGCCATTTTTAAATGAATGGGCTCAGTTTATTTACGGGATCACCAAGAATGTATTTCCAATAACTCTTTTATACGGTACTTCGCAAATTTACAATAATTATTATTAATCAAACAATTTTTATGAACATATTCAGAGTTTGGCTATTTTTCAAGGAGTAGGCTTAATTTTAACAGAATTAAATAAGAATATATTTCAGATGACTTTTTTCTATATTGTTCCTCAAATTTACAAGATTTATTAATTATTTGAACAATTTTTATCAAAAAATTAAGAGTTTGACTATTTCTGAAATAATAGGCCCAATTTGTTTCCATAATCAACAAAGAATGTATTTCCAATAACTATTTTCTGCGATACTTTGCAAATATACAATAATTAATAATTATTTGAACAATATTCATAAACAAATTCAGATTTCAGCTATTTGTCAACGAATAGGCTACATTTTTTCACAGAATTAACTAAGAATATCTTTCTGATTACTCTTTTCTATTTTGCTTTATAAATTTACAAGAATTATTAATTATTTACACAATTTCGATTAAGAAATTAACAGTTTGGCTATTTTTAAGCGAATAGGCTCAATTGTTTACAGAATTAGGTCAGAATATCTTTCCGATGACTTTTTTTTATATAATGCTCTGCAAATTTCAAAGAATTATTTATTATCTGAACACTGTTGATAAACAAATGAAGAGTTGAACCATTTTTCAACGAATAGGTTCAATTTTTTTACGGAATCAATAAAAAATGTTTTTCAAATCACTCTTTCCTATGTACGATGCTTTGAAAATTTACAAGAATTATTAATTATTTAGACAATGTTCATCAACATAACCAGAGCTTGGCTATTTTTCAAGGAATAGGCACAATTTGTTTACGGAGTCAAAAAGTATGTCTTTCAGAAGACTCTTTTTCTATGTTTCTTTACAAATTCAGATTTTGGCTATTTTCAACGAATAGGCTAAATTTTTTTATAGAATTAACCAAGAATATCTTTCCGATTACTTTTTTCTATGATGACATTGAAAGTCTTTCTGATGACTCTTTTCGATGTTGCTTTGTAAATTTGCAACAATTAATAATGTTTTAAACCATTTTCATTGAAAATTTATAATTTGTCTATGTTTTAACGAATAGGCTACATTTTTTACAGAATTAACTACGAATATCATTCCGATGACTTTTTTTATATGATGCTTTGTAAATTTCTAAGAATTATTAATTATTTAAACAATCTTCATGAAGAAATCAAGAACTTGGCCATTTTTCAACGAATAGGATCAATTAGTTTAGTGCATCAAGTTTTTTTTGGCAATTAAAAAAAATTCAAAGTTTTGTTATTTATCAACGAACAGGCTTAGCTTCTTTTAACGGAATAAACTAAGAATGCTTTTGCGGTGACTGTTTGATATGAAACTTAGCACATTTGGAAGCATTATTAATTATTTAAACAATTTTTATAAACAAATTCAGAGCTTTTCTATTTTTCAACAAATAGACTCAATTACAAAAAAATTAACTAAGAATATCTTTGCGATGACTCTTTTCTATGGTGCTTTGAAAATTCCCAAGAGTTTATAGTTTGTCTATTTTTCAACAAATATGCTCAATTTGTTAAAAAAATTATCTAAGAATATTTTTGCGATGACTCTTTTCTATGGTGCTTTGAAAATTCCCAAGATTTCATAGTTTGTCTATTTTTCAAAAAATATGCTAAAAAAAAAAAATTAACTGAGAATATCTTTGCGATTACTCTTTTATATGTTGCTTTGCAAATTCAAATTTTAAACAATTTTTGTGAGGAAATTCAGAGTTCTCTATTTTTCAAGGAATAGGCTTAATTTGTTCACGGAATCAACTAAGAATGTCTTTTAGATGATTTTTTTTATGGTTGTTTTGCAAATTCCCAAGAGTTATTGATTTAAAACTAAGATTCTTTTAATAATAAATTTTGTTTTTCAACGAATAGTCTCAATGTTTTTACAAAATTAACTGAGAATGTCTTTGCGGTGACTCTTTTCTATAGTGCTTTAGAAATTCCCAGTAATTATGATTTATTTAAACAATTTTTGTAAGGAAATTCAGAGTTTCCTATTTTACAACGAATAGGCTTAATTTTTTTTAACGAAATCAACATCGAAATCAACTCGATGAGTTTTTTTCATAATGTTTCGCAAATTCACAAGAATTATTAATTATTTCAAACTAAGATTTTTTTCTAATGAATTTTGTTTTTCAATGAATAGGCTAAATTCTTTTACAGATTTAAATGATAATATGTTTGCGATGACTCTTTTCTATAGTAATTCACAAATTCCAAAGAATTATGATTTATTTATTTAAACAATTTTTGTGAGAAAATTTAGAGTTTGGTTATTTTTCAACGAAAAGGCTTCATTTTTTTTTAACGAAATCAACTAAGAATGCTTTGCAGTTGACTGTTTGATATTATACTTTGCAAATGTACAAGAATCATTAATTATTTAAACAATTTTCATAAACAAATACAGAATTTGGCTATTTTTCAACGAATAGGCTCAAATTTTTTTACATAATTATCTAAGAATATCTTTAGTTTGGCCATTGTTCAACTAATAGGCTCAATTTGTTTACGGAATCAACTTAGAATGCCTTTTCGATGAGTCTTTCCTACGGTACTTTGTAAATTTAAAATAATTATTGATTATTCAAATAATTTTCATAAACAAATTCAGAGTTTGGCTATTTTTTAGCTTACATTAAAACATAGTTGCAGCTATCACCTTTTTAATAATAAGCACAACTTTTCTATCTGAACTATAATATTAAAATCAAAACCATTTGAACATTTTAAACAAATTCACTTTTAGAAGAAAATATATGCACAATATATCTAATGAGAATTAAAAACCCAGTATAAATTTTAATAATTGTAAAAGTTTTCATTAATTTCAGTCTTTATTCTTTTTGTTAATTGCTTCCAGAACATTAATAATCTCTTCAATACAATGCTATTGTGCTTTTTAAAGATTTTTTGAAATAATTTTTCACATGCAATATACTTTCCCCTCATTTTTAGTGTGCTGTAATATTAAAGCATTTTAATGAATTCATTCTGTGTTTTTTTTCAATTTTTTAAAAATTTAGATAGCTTTGAAGCAAGTTTTAAAAAAATTTATAATTTCAACTACAAGTTGAAATTTTTTCATTATAATTATAAATAATGGAAAATTATGAATATTTAGCAATTCATTTTATGTTTATTTTAGTTGCATTTTCGACGTCTATGACTTTTTTTAAATTTAAACAATTTAGAAATCTTAAGCAAACCAAATGATTCCACTCTGGGCTAATTACTTTTAAAGACAAAATTACAAATTTTAATTAATATTTTGGCTCATTTTTTAATATTTCTTTTTAAAATTATAAAGCCTTACTTTTTTCGAAATTTTTTTTCTATTAGAATAATAAACAATATAAATTATGAACATTTAGAAATTTCTTTTATTTTACTTTCATTTATATTTTAAAAGACGATTACATCCTTATAATTTTAACTAACAATAAAAAATTATGAACGTTTATAATTTTATTTTATTTAACTTTCAGTTACATTTTCAAAGAATATAGCTTCCTTCCAATTTTAACTATTATTGCAATCTTAAACAATTGAAAATATGAATTCATCTGTCATATTTTTATGAGAAAACATTAAAATTTAAATTATTTTTGGAATTTATAGAAGTTTAGAAAATTTTAAAAAGGGGTTTACCCTTGGCTTATTTATCTTTAAAGAAAATGGAGTCAACTAAGAATATCTTTCCGCTGACTTTTTTCTATGCTTGATATATTCCCAAGAATTATTAATTATTTAAACAATTTTCACAAACAAATTCATAGTTTGGCTATTTTTCAAGAAATAGGTACAGTTTGTTTACAAAGTAACTACGAATGTATTTCTGATGACAATTTTCTATGTCGCTTCGTAAATTCACAATAATTATTAATAATTTAAACAATTTCAATTAAAAAAATGAGATTTTGGTTATTTTGTAACGAATAGGCTCCATTTTTAATAGAATTAAGTAAGAATATCTTTCCAGTGACGTTTTGCTATAATGCTCTGCAAATTTCAAAGAATGAATCATTATTTAAACAATTTTGATAAACAAATCAAGAGTTTGGCTATTTTTTAAAAAATAGGCTCAATTTCTTTGCGTAATTAATTAAGCATGTTTTTTAAATACCTATTTCCTATGATACTTTAAAAATTTATAATAATTATCAATTATTTAAACAATTGTCATAGACACAGTCAGAACAATTTGTTTACAGAGCCAACTGAGATTGTCTTTCCGATGACTCTTTACTATGTTTTGTAAATTTACAACAATTATTAATTATTTGAACAATTTCGATTACAAAATTTAGAGTTTGGCTATTTTTCAACGAATAGGCTCAATTTTTAAAAAAATTAGATAAGAATTATTATTTAGACAATGTTGATAAACAAATTAAGACTTTGGCCATTTTTCAACAAACGTTTTTCGTATAACTCTTTCCTATTTATATTCAGTACTTTGAAAATTTACAATAATTATTAATTATTTAAACATGTTTATCAAAATATCCAGAGTTTAGCTATTTTTCAAGGAATAGGCACAATTTGTTTACGGAGTCCATTAAGTATGTCTTTCCGAAGACTCTTTTTCTATGTTTCATTACAAATTCAGATTTTTGCTATTTTCAACGAATAGGTTAAATTTTTTTTATAGAATTAACCAAGAATACCTTTCCGATTACTTTTTTTCTATAATGCTATGCAAAGTCTTTCCGATGACTTTTTTGTATGATGCTTTGCAAATTTCCAAGAATTATTAATTACTTAAACAATTTTCATAAACAAATTGTGAGCTTGGCCTTTTCTCAATGAATAGGATAAATAAGTTCAGGGTATCAAGAAAGAATGTGAATCGAATAACCATTTTCTACGATACTTTGCAAATATACAAGAATTATTTCGACAATTTTCATAAACATATTCAGATTTTGGCTATTTTTCAAAGAATAGGCACAATTTGTTTACGGGGTCAACTAAGAATATCTTTCCGATGACTCTTTTCTATGTTGCTTTGTAAATTTACAATAATTTTTAACAATTTTAACAATTTTCATACAAAATTCAGAATTTGGCTATTTTTCAACGAATAGGCTCAATTTTTTTGCAGAATTAACCAAGAATATCTTTCCGATGGCTTTTTCTATGATGCTTTGCAAATTTACAATAATTATTAAATATTTCAACAAATTAAGAGTTCAGCCATTTTTCAATGAATGGGCTCAGTTTGTTTACGGGATCACCAAGAATTTATTTTCAATAACTCTTTTCTACGGTACTTTGCAAATTTACAATAATTACTATTTATTCAAACAATTTGTATAAACATATTCAGAGTTTGGCTGTTTTTCAAGGAGCAGGCTCAAATTTAACAGAATTAAATAAGAATATATTTCAGATGCCTTTTTTCTGTATTGTTTTGCAAATTTACAAGATTTATTAATTATTTAAACAATTTTCATTAAAAAATTAAGAGTTTGGCTATTTCTGAAAGAATAGGCCCAATTTGTTTCCAGAATGGACAAAGAATGTATTTTCAATAACTATTTTCTACGATACTTTGCACATTTACAATAATTATTAATTATTTAAACAATGTTCATAAGCATATTCAGAGTTTGGGCATTTGTCAAGGAATAGACAAGATTTGTTTCCGGAGTCAACTAAGATTGTCTTTCCGATGCTCTTTTCTATGTTGTTTTGTAAATTTACAAGAATTATTAATTATTTAAACAAATTTGATGAAAAAATAAGAATTTGGCTATTTTTCAACGAATAGGGTAAATTTTTTACAGAATTAACTAAGAATATCGTTCCGATGACTTCTTTCTATTATGCTCTTCAAATTTCCAAGATTTATTAATTATTTAAAATATTTTCATGAACAAATTAAGAGTTTGGCAATTTATCGAAGAAACCCTGCCGTCAAACCTCCTGCTCGACATTAATTGAAACCGAGGTTAAAACGCAGCGAATACACAACTCGGTCGTATACGTCGCAGATGGTCATCCATCCGAGTGCTATGCACGCTCGAAATGGCTTGACATCTGGACTCTTCTCGAGTCGAGATCATTTACTGTGTATTTCTATGAAAATTTGTACGCGCCGACATTTTATAAGTTTTTTTCCGAAGTTGCATGAAAATGTTTAGAGTTGCACAATTATTTATTCTGCATCGTGAGAAGGTATCCATGCGAAGCCGTGTACAAATCAAAATTATTGAAGTAAAAATTAATGTAATGGTATTTTATTGAACTTCATTTCCAAATAAAATAATTACATGTAAATAAATTGTTCGCGCGCGGAGCGCGCGTATGAGCCTCTAGTTCTGTTAAAAATTCGTCTTTTTTCGTTGATTTCTAGTGGTTCAAAATTTCGTGTTTTTTTGGTAGAAAAGTAATTTTTCAAACTGAAAACTTAACTTTTCCGTATTTTATTGAAAATTTTTCTTTTCTAGTTAAAAATTCAACTATTTTGTTGAAAATGTCGTGTTTTTTTTTGGTATAAAAGTAATTTTTAAAACTAAAAATTTAACTATTTTATATTTTGTTGAAAACTGTTCTTTTCTAGTTAAAAATTCAACTATTTCGTTGAAAATTCATCTTTTTGGTTGAGGATCCAACTATTTTGTTAAAAATTCGTCTTTTTTCGTTGAACTCAACTGGTTAAACATTTTTCTTTTAAAGTAATTTTTCAAACTGAAAATTTAACTATTTTATATTTTGTTGAAAACTTTTCTTTTCTAGTTAAAAATTCAACTATTTCGTTGAAAATTTCGTGTTTTTTTTTGGTAGAAAAGTAATTTTTCAAACTGAAAATTTAACTTTTCTCTATTTTATTGAAAAATTTTCTTTTCTAGTTAAAAATTCAACTATTTCGTTGAAAATTCATCTTTTTGATTGAGGATTCAACTATTTTGTTAAAAATTCGTTTTTTTCTCGTTGAACTCAACTGTTTGAAAATTTTATAGTTTTTTGTAGAAAAGTAACTTTTCATCTGAAAATTTAACTTTTCCATATTTTATTGAAAAATTTTCTTTTCTA
>CAKNYM010053104.1:421469-439582 GCA_932195095.1 Andricus curvator
TTTTTGTTTCTGAAATAGTCAGTGTAAAGTTAGGGCATTGCCTAGAGGACCTAGACTGTCTAATCTAGAAGCTCTTTTTACACCTGTGCGGAAAAAATGTATAGTTCAAACAGATAAATACTGGAAAATCAAATCAATAAAACAAAAATATATTTGAATAATGTCATTTTTGTTTCTGAAATAGCGAGTGTACAATTAGGGCATTGCCTATAGTGCCTAGAACGTCTAATCTATAAGGTCTTTTTACACCTTCGCGGAAAAAATTTATAGTTTAAACAGATAAATACTGAAAAATCAAATCAATGGAACAAAAATAGATTTAAATAAAGTAATTTTTGTTTTTGAAATAGCCAATGTCCAATTACGGCATTTCCTAGAGTGCCTAGACCGTCTAATCTAGAATGTCTTTTCACACCTGCGCGGAAAAAATTCATAGTTTAAACAGAAAAATACTGAAACATCAAATGAATTAATGAAAAATATATTTGAATTAAGTCATTTTTGTTTTTGAAATAGCGAGTGTACAGTTAGGACATTGCCTACAGTGCCTAGACCGTCTAATCTAGAAGGTCTTTTTACATCTGCGCGGAAAAATATTTCCAGTTCAAACAGAAAAATACTGAAAAATCAAATAAATGAAACCAAAATATATTTGAATGTCATTTTTGTTTCTGAAATAGTCAGTGTGAAGTTAGGGCACTGCCTAGAATGCCTAGACCGTCTAATCTCGAAGCTCTTTTTACACCTGCGCGGAAAAAATGTATAGTTTGAACAGAAAAATACTGAAAATCAAGTCAATGGAACAAAAATATATTTAAATAATTTTTTTTTGTTTTTGAAATAGCGAGTGTACAGTTAGGGCATTGCCTAGAGCAGGCCTGCCCAAGTAGGGGAAAACTGCTCGTTCACCACATGTTCGAGTTCCACCACCACGTCCCTCTTCACAGGTCCAGAGGCTTGGGGGGTGGTCGCTGTCGTGAAGTTGAATGAATAGAGGTCGGTGGTGGTGTTAAATTCCCATCTGGAAAATGAGCAGTTTTCCCCTACTTGGGCAGGCCTGGCCTAGAGTGCCTAGACCGTCTAATCTAGAAGCTCTTTTTACACCTGCGTGAAAAAATGTATAGTTCAAACAGATAAATACTGGAAAATCAAATCAATGAATGAAAAATATATTTGAATTATGTCATTTTTGTTTTTGAAATAGCGAGTGTACAGTTAGGGCATCACCTAGATCATCTAATCTAGAAGATCTTTTCAAGCCCTAATCGGGTGCTGCCTAGCCTTCATGATCAAACATTTTTCTAAGTTTCTAACTCAAATATTTTTTTGCGCATTTTCAAAAAGAGCGAGTTTTTGAAAGTACAAAAAATGAAAAATGAACATGAAAAAAATGCATTTTTTCCTCAACATAGTCAGTCTTTCCGGCCCTAATCGGGTGCTGGTTAGCCTATCAGGACCAAAAATTTGTCTAACTTTTGAATCCAAATATTTGTTTCCGAATCAGAACTTCAAGTAAAAAATTTTATTTTATAACAAATACGGAGAAATGAAAAAAGTTTTAATACAAGTTTCAAACAATTACAAAATTTTAAAAACTACTTCTGCTATTAATTTCAAAAACCGAATGCAACTAAATTAATTCCTCTTTTAATTTTTAGCTTCTTAAATTGCTATAAATAATTCAAGATAATAAATAGATAATTTTCATCCTTTTTTTCGTGGAAAATTGAACTACTTTATCAAAAAGTAATTTTTTATAAATTTTTTAAAATATTAATTTCAATTGAAAATTCATCTTTTGGATTAAAAATTCATCTCTTTGGTTGAAAATGTAACTATTTTAAGGCAACTAGTTTTTTTGTTTTTTGCTAGAAAATTAATTTTTTTAACTGAAATTTTACCTTTTTAATTTTGGGTTGCAAATTCGCCTTTTTTGATAGAAAATTAATCTTCCTGGTTGAAAATTGATCTATTTTGGTTAAAGATTCAACCTTTTTTTCAATTTATCTCTTTGGTGGAAAATTTAATTATTCTAATTAACTAATTAATTTCTCCAACTGAAAATGTACTCCATTGTTAGTGGAAAATGTATTTTTTTAGTTGAAAATTCAATTATTTTGTTGAAAATTGGTTGTTTTTTTTATAAAATTGATCTTTTTCGTTAAAAATACATTTCTTAAGTTATAGATGACACGTTTGCTGAAAAAGTAACCATTCCATTTTTAGTTGTAAATTCATTTTTTTTGTTGAAAATAACTTTTTTGTTTGTTTGAAATTTAATTTTTTAAACTGAAAATTTAATTATTAAATTTTTGTATAAAATTTGTTTTCAAGTTGACAATTCAACTATCAATTTCATGGTTGAGGATTCATCTATTTGGTTAAAAATTCAACTATTCCATTTTTAGTTGAAAATTTGCCTTTTTTAGTAAAAAATCATCTTTTTGGCTGAAAATTCATTTCTTTGGTTGAAAATCGAATCATTTTGTTGAAAGTTTATTTTTTTTTACATTAATTTTTTCAACTATTTTATTTATGGATGAAAATTGATCTTTTTTAGTTGAAAATTTAACTATTTGGTTGCATCTGTTTTGTTAAAATTTTTTGTTGTTGTACAAAACTAATCTTCTTGTTTTAAATTTCATCTTTTTGATTAAAAATTCCTTTCTTTGCTTACAAATTCAACTTTTTTGTTGAAAATTATTATTTTTGTTGTTTAAAAGTTAACTCTTTTAACTATTCCATATTTGATTAAAAACTCGCCATTTTTTGTTGAATCCATCCGCTTTTTATATAAAATTAAAATCTTTTTTTGTTGAAAAATGAAAATTCAACTGCTTGGTTGAAAGTTAAATTCATTTGTTAAAAATTAAATTTTTTGGTTGAAGATTCATCTATTTGGTTGAAAATTCAACTATTCCATTTTTAGTTGAAAATCCGTCTTTTTTGGTAAAAAATCACTCTTCTTGGTGGAAAATTACACAATCTGGTTTAAAATGAAACTGTTGAGAAGAAAATTAATCTGTTTCGGTAGAGGATTCAACTTTTTTTTTAAATTCACGTAATTTCCAGGATATCATTTTTGCAATATTCGCAATATTCACAATTTTTAATTTACAATTTTTATTTTACAATTTCTAATTTACAATTTTTATTCTACAATTCTTAATTTGATTTGAAATATTTACAATATTTGCAATAATATTTTGCAATATTGGTCTATATGGCATATATTTTTCAATTTAAAAACAGGATTGGATTAGAAGTGAATGCAAAAAAATGTAATTTAAAAAAGGAATGATTTTTTTTTAAACACACATTAATACTTGTCCCCGAGTGGGTATGAAGTATTTACTCATATATACTTTTTTATTCGTGGAGGCGTCCTAAGTCTCTCTCTCTCTCTCTGTCTCTCTCTCGTCTTTCGACCTGCGTTTCCCCTTCACTCATAATTTTCGAAGATTCCTCTCCTCAATCTCCCCTCCATTTTTCTCAATTTTTTGTGGTGGGGGTAGACAGACTCCTGCAGGTAAATTGTGCAGATACATTCATACCAATGCAATGCGCCAGGATGAAGGTCGCGACGATTCTTTTGGTTCTTGGATCACACACGCACACAAAGGCAAATTTGCGAAGTTGCTTCAATGTGTGCGCGCAGACTACTTCAATACCTGTGATCACCTCTCCCAACTTATTCGATTAAAATTCCGAGCCTATGGTCAACATTTTAAATTTTATCGCGCCCATTGTCTGTACGCAGGATTAGGCGAAATGCTTTTTATTGGCAGAAAGCTTTTTTTACTTCCGGAATAAACGCGAGGCGTTTAATTGCTTTGTCATCAAACTGTAATAAAAAAGACAATTTTTCAGTTCAATTTTCGGTCAAATATTCCCTTTCTATGTGTGGTCTATCAGCTAACGTATCGTAATTACCATATGTAATTATATTAAATCGATAAGCGCCGTGAGTCTCAAAGACCACGGTTCAACTATACTTACGTGGCACGTGTACATTTAATTTTAAAGCGAGGTTGAGAACATGAAATTTTGAAGATGCTGCAGTGATTTTCAGACAAACATAGACAAATTCCACATTTTTAATTAAAATATTTGTTATGACATTGAAACTGTATAATTGTTGCTAATTATAATGAGTCGCCAGCATCCAGCGATCTGGGCATCCTCGGTCTTTGTCATCAGTGCTTTGAGAGCGTCCACATATTACGTGACGCATTTTTCAGTCAAATTTTGAGTCAAATATTCCTTTTATATGTATGTTCTATCAGCTGGCGTATCGTAATTTCCGTATGTAATTATATTGAATCCATAAGCCCCGTGAGTCGCAAAGACCACGGTTCAACTATACTCACGTGGCACCTTTACATTTAATTATAAATCGAGGTTGAGAACAATAAATTTTGAAGATGCTGCAGTGATTTTGAGACAATATAGGCATATTCCTCATTTTTAATTAAAATATTTGTTATGATATTGAAAATGTATAATCGTTGCTAATTATAATGAGTCGCCAGCATCCAACGATCTGGGCATCCTCGGTCTTTGTCATTAGTGCTTTGAGAGCATCCACATATTATATTACGCTATTTTCAGTCAAATATTCCCTATATATGTATTTTTTATCAGCTGGCATATCGTAATTACCGTATGTAATTATATTGAATCCATAAGCCCCGTGAGTAGCAAAGACCACGGTTACACTATACTCACCTGGTACATTTACGTTTAATTATAAAGCGAGGTTGAGAACATGAAATTCTGAAGATGCTGCTTTGATTTTGAGACAAACATAGATAAATTCCTCATTTTTAATTAAAATATTTGTTATAATATTGAAACTGTATAATCGTTGCGTATCATAATGAGTCGCCAGCATCCAACGCTCACGTGGCACGTTTACATTTATTCATAAAGCGAGGTCGAGAACATGAACATGAATAATTTTTTAAGATGCTGCAGTGATGTTGAGATAAACCGACAAATTCCTCGTTTTTAATTAAAATATTTGTTATAATATTGAAACTGTATAATCGTTGCTAATTATAATGAGTCGCCAGAATCCAACGATCTGGGCATCCTCGGTCTTTGTCATCAGTGCTTTAAGAGCGCCCACATATTACGTGACGCATTTTTCAGTGAAATTTTGAGTCAAATATTCTTTTTTTATGTTCTATCAGCTGGCGTGTCGTCATTTCCGTATGTAATTATATTGAATCGATAAGCGCCGTGAGTCGCAAAGACCACGGTTCAACTATACTCATGTCGCACGTTCACATTTGATTATAAAGCGAGTTCGAGAACATGAATAAAATTTGAAGATGCTGCACACGGAAAAAATTTATCCGTGAAGAAGTCACGAACTTGTAGCTAGGTCTCGGATACGAGATAAAAAAATGAAACATTAAATCCTTATTTCTATGAGAAATATATGGATAAATTTCGAAGTTTCTTACGAACAGTTCGAATTTCCTACGAACAGTTCCTGAAAATTTCAGACTGAAATAAAAAGAGGAAAAATTTTATTTGTGCGATTTAATTTTATATTAATTTATAAATTCGCAACTCAGAAGATTCGAACCTCAAACACTGCTGACTGACCAGTTTCTAAACATAAACCAGGAGTGCGTAAACACAAGCAGCCATCGAGGCCAAACAAAATAGGTATTATAAAACTTCTAGCCACTCATCCGACGAGCTCGAGATACACATACGAGCGCACACACGCACCGCGCGTGTGTGCGTGGGCCACGTACAAGGAGACTTAGTTTCGAGTTCCCAGATTTGTCGGGCAAGCTCGTGAGTGCTCTGAGAATCTTTTCCCAATCACTCGTAATATTTTTGTAATTATTCACGTAAAAAAAAGTGATGCACCGTTTTAGAATTTTCACATCGAGTTCGTCAATCTTTCTCAAAGTTCGTAGGTTATTTACGAAAATACATAAATATCCGATGAATTTTTCTCATATCCGAGACCTAGCTACTAGTTCGTGACTTTTTTACGGATAAATTTTTTCCGTGCACTGATTTTGAGACAAACATAGACAAATTCTCCATCATTAATTAAAACATTTGTTATGATATTGAAACTGTATTATCGTTGCAAATTATAATGAGTCGCCAGAATCCAACGATCTGGGCATCCTTATAAAGCTAGGTTGATAGGGTGTCTACTCAAATCCTGGAAGAAAATTCCCTGACAATTCCAGGTTTTTTTTTTCAGGCATCTCAAGTTTTTTCCAAGTATAATTTTTCACAGTACGGAGCCATTCAAATATTTCGCACTATTCAAAATAATGAACTCGGAATATGTATACAGTTTTGCGAATTTATTATAAATAATGTTTTTTTTCAGTTTCTAAGTATTCAATAATATGTTTAATTTAGAAAGCTTTAATAATTTATATATCAAGATATTCTTAAATATATCAGTATCATCCATTAATTAAATAATTAAATAATACTAAAAACATAACAATTAATTTCTTGACTTTGTCTCTAAAGTACCAAATAAATGAATTTCAACTCAGAAAGATCAATTTTTAACAAAATAGTTGAATTTTAAACTAAGAAAGATCACTTTTCAACCAAAAGGAATAGTTAAATTTCCAGTTAAAATAATAAATTTTCCACCAAAAAAAGCAACAAATTTTCAACCGAAGTGATGAATTTTCAATTAAAATGATGAATCTTCAAATGCGATAGATAAATTTTAAACCAAAAACATGAATTTTTAACAAAAGAGTCTAACTTTCAACCAAGTAGTTTTATTTTCAACCAAAAGGATCAATTTTCAAATAAAATGATGAATAGTTAACTGGAATACTTGAATTTCCAACGAAAAGGATGAATTTTCAAACAAGAAGATTCATTTTCTACCAAAAAATACCATTTTTAACAAAACAGTTTAGCTTTCAACCAAGGAATACAATAACTGGAATACATGAATTTTTAACGAAATAGTTTAAACTAGAACTAAAGAAAATTAATTTTTAACAATAAATCGAATATTTAAATTTTCAGTTAAAAAAAAAATAATTTTCAAAAAAAGAGAAAGAATTTTCGAAAAATAGTTACATTTTGAATCAAAGTGATGAATCTGCAACTAAAATGGTAAATCTTTGATTGGAATTGTTCAATTTTAAACCAAAAAGATTAGTTTTTAATCAAGAAGATTAATTTCTACTAAAAAGACGAATTTTCAACTAAAAGACATGAATTGTCAACCAAAAATTGAATAGTTAAATTTTCAGTTGAAAAAATTAATGTTCAACCAAAGAGATGGATTTTCAAATAAAATGATAGAATATTCAATTGGACTAGTTAAATTTTCAGTTTGAAAAATAATAATTTTCAAACAAAAAAACTAATTTAAAAAAAGTTACATTTTTGAATAAAGTGATGAATTTTCAAATAAATTGATGAATCTTCAACTGAAATAGTGGAATTTTCAGCAAAAAAGATCAATTTTCAAATAAAATGATAAATATTTAACTGGAATATTTAAATTTTCAACGAAAAAAAAGATAAATTGTCCCCCAAAAATTGAAGAGTTAAATTTTCAGTTAAAAGAACTGAATGAATTTTCGACTAAAATTATGGCATATTCAATTGGAATAATTAATTACATTTTTAGTTGAAAAAATTCATTCTCAACCAGAAAAAAAAACGAATTTTCAACAAAATAGCTCACTTTTCAACCAAAGAGATGAATTTTCAATTAAAATGATGAACCTTCTACCAAACAAAATTAATTTTTAACAAACGAGTTTAACTTTTACACAAGTAATTAAATTTTCATTCCAAAAAAGATGAATTCTGAAAGAAAAATGTAGTAGTTGATATTTCAACCAAAGAAGATTTTTATTTTCATCAAAAAACTGTTGAATCCAAGCAAAAAAAGACGATTTTTCAACATAAGTTGAATTTTTAACTATGCAAGATTTTTCAGCGAAGAGAGAGAAAATATTGCAAACAAACTGGTGAATTTTCAACCAAACACTTGAATTTTCAACTGATAACGGTCAATTTTCAACCAAAAATGAAATGGTTCAATTTTCAGTTAAAAAAATTAATTTAAAAGCAAAGAAAAAACGAATTTTCAACAAAATAATTAAATACAGTAAAATAAAGCTACTTTTACAAATAAAGAATCATTGTTATTCAATTTTATATTGCAATTTAAAGAAAAAATTGAACAGGTTCGCGAAAAAATTCCCTAACTTTAAAAAAAATTCCCTGGCATTTGCAGGGTTTTCCAGGTATATAAAAATTCCCTGACAATTCCAGGTTTTCCAGGTTTTTCAGGTAGGGTAGACACCCTGGTTGAGAAAATGAATAAATTTTGAAAATGCTGCAGTGGATTTTGAGATAAACCGACAAATTCCTGATTTTTAATCAAAATAATTGTTGTAATATTGAAACTGTATAATTGTTGCGAATTATAATGAGTATTCAGCATCCAAAAACACTACACTCACGTGGTATATTACGTTTAATTATAAAGCGAGGTTGAGTACAGTAAATTTTGAAGATGCTGCAGTGATTTTGATACAAACATAGACAAATTCCTCATTTTTAATTAAAATATTTGTTATGATTTTGAAACTGTATAATCGTTGCGAATCATAATGAGTCGCCAGTATCCAACGCTCACGTGGCACGTTTACATTGATTTATAAAGCGAGGTCGAGAACATGAATAATTTTTGAAGATGCTGCAGTGATTTTGAGATAAACTGAAAAATTCCTCATTTTTAATTAAAATATTTGTGATGATATTGAAACTGTATAATTGTTGCGAATTATAATGAGTCGTCAGCATCGAACAATCTGGGCATCCTCAGTCTTTGTCATCGGTGCTTTGAGAGCGTCCAGCACATATTACGTGACGCTATTTTCAGTCATTTAAAAAAAAATGCTTCCTCCCTCTTGAAACAATTTGTGAAATTTTGGTGCCCCCCCCCCTCAAAATGAAATATGCCACTTAAGCTGACCCTCTCCTATTTTTAAATACAAAATACGAATGTAATTTTATATAACTGTCAATCAAACAATGAATAAAGAGTTAAATTAGGGGCCATCCATAAACTGTTTTCCCCTTTTTAAATCAATTTTTTTTCTGATTTCAAAAAACTTCCCCTTTTTCTTGTTTTTTTTCAATTTGAACAGAATTAGGGGCCGTCCATAAATTATGTAAAGTTTTTTTCCGAAATTTTGAACCACGTACTTTCCTTCGTTCAGGTCCGTAAGTTTTGACTCCCCCCCCCCCCCTCTATATTACGTAATTTTTAAGATAGTTAAATTTCCAACTAAAAAAGATAAATTTTCAACCCAAAAATGTAAATTCTCAACAAAAAAGGTAATTTTCAACCACAACATTGCATTTTTAACTAAAAGTGATAAGATTTCTACAAAAAGAGATGAATTTTCAAACAGAATGGACAAATGTTCAACAAAATAGTTGAATTTTGAACAAAAAAAATGAATTCTTAACCTGAAAAGTATTTTTTTTCGGTTGAAAAGTCTAAGATTATATTTTTGGTTCGGAATTCATATTATTTGGGTAAAAATATTCTACTATTTGGTGAAAAATTTCATTATTTTGTTGAAAATGCAACTATTCTGTTGAAAAATAATTTTTTTTCGTCAAAAATTCAACTACTTGCTAGAAAGTTGTACTACTTTTTAAAAAATTAATTTTTTTGTTTAAAGATTAATCTCTATGGTTCAAAATTTAACTATTTTGTTGAAAATTTGTTTCATTTTTGGTTGAAAATTAATTGTTGAAACTAAAAATGTAACTATTCCATTCTTTAATGAAAAATTGATCTTTTATAGTTAAAAATTCAACTATTTGGTTGAAAATTCATATTTTTTAATTAAAAATTCAAGTACTTGTTTTAAAATTCATGTATTTTGTTGATGATTCATCTTTTTGTAGAAAATTAGTATTCTTGGTTAAAAAATCCACTTTTTGGTTGGAAATTCTACTACTTGGTTGAATGTTCGACTCTTTTCGTGAAAATTCATTTTTTTCAATCTTTCATCAATTTAGTTGAAAATGCATCTCTAGTTAAAAATATAAATATTTTGTTAAAAAATAATTTTTTAGGTTGAGAATTAATCTTTTTACTGCAAAATGCAACTTTTTTATTTTTGGTTGAAAATTGATATTTTAAATTGGAAATTCATATTTTCTGATTGAAAATTAATTGGTTGTCAATTGATATATATTTTTCCGGTAATTCGTCTTTTTTGGTAGAAGATTGATCTTTTTGGTGAAAATTTTTTTGTTAGTAAAAAATTCAACAATTTGGTTTTAAATTCATGTATTTGTTTGAAAACCCATTTTTTATTGAAAATTCAACTACTTGGTTAAAAGTTAAACTACGCTGTTAAAAAAATTCATCTCTTTAGTTGAAAATGTAACTATTTTGTTGAAAATTCGTCTTTTTTGGTTTAAAATAAATTTTACTAACTGAAAATTTATTTATTATATTTTTGATTGAAAATTAATACAAAGTCAATACATAGAATTGTTTTCAAACAATTAGGAATAGATCAAATAAGGAACTTAATACTATTTTATAAAAACAAGCTCGTTTCCTAAACTTTTTTAAGATTAAAAAAAAATTTGTAAAGCAGTAAATATTTTATTAAAGTACAATTTTTCTCAAGTAAGAACTTGCAATTACCCTTTTGAAAGAAATTGGACCAGAAATATAAAATTGTGACGCTATCCTGGCCGTGCGGTCTGAGGGACCGCCAATGAGCTTTCAATTGATATTACTCTCCAATTACACGCAATACCACACATTTTTCACCCACCTTGGCGAAATTACAACTAAGACTAAAGCTACTAATAAGGGTAACCTGGAGGATGGCCAGGAGGGAGGAAGCCACATATCAAAACCTTGGTGCGGTCTCTGAGACCGCACAGCCACACTTAACGTTGACTTGTTCAAGTTTCTGTTTGAAATTTTTTTTTAAATTAACTTTTAGTGTAATTTGACTTTGAAGTGTCCAGATTAGAAACATGAAAAGTTGAAGACATGAAAATAAAAAGTTCGGCAACTGTCGAAGCAATAGCAACGCTTCAGTGAAGGCGATAATTTTGGCCGACGAGACATGATGCGGCATAAAGCTAAGGCTGAGGAATCCTTTCTTACAGTATAGTAGGAAAAAGAAGAAAAAGGGAGAAAAAAAAAGTGAAGCCAAAGCAAACCCGTTCGGCCGTTAGGAGACTCGAGCTACTCCTGAAGCTTGTACACTGACCTATATTCCGCAGAACCGGGTTTCGAACTCCTACTACCCTGGAGAACGCCATCATGAATATAAATCTCTACTCCCAAGGATCTTTCTCTTTCAACCAGGAAAATTTAAACTTATAGTTAATAAAAAAAAAAAATTTTATTTATTTAAAGGGAAATAAGAATAGGGTTGTTTGGCAGCGTCCACATACCAGGTGACGCTCCAAGGGTTGGGGAGGGGGGCGTAACGTAACAAAGGGTCATACAGGAGTGTGACACTGATCAAAAAATAAAATTATAATCTGTGTTGATTTCCAACAAAATAGTTAATTTTTCAAATAAATAGTTTAATTTTCTACCAAAGTAGGTGAATTTTCAACCAAAAATATATATTTTCAACAAAAATGTTTATTTTTAGCCAAGAAAGATGAATTTTCAATCCAAAAGAATGCATTTTCAACGAAACAGTTAAATTTTCAACCAAAAAAGATGACTTTAACAAATTACTTTAATTTTTAACGTAGAAAGATGAGCTTTCAACCTAGAAGCTTAATTTTCTACCAAAATACGAAATATATAATTGTTGCTAATTATAATGAGTCGCCAGCATTCAAAAATCTGGGCATCCTCAGTCTTTGTCATTAGTGCTTGGAGAGCATTCACATATTACGTGACGCTATTTTCAGTCAAATTTTCAGTTAAATATTCCCTTTCTATCTTCTATGTGTGGTCTATCAGCTGCCGTATCGTAATAACCGTATGTAATTATATTGAATCCATAAGTCCCGTAAGTAGCAAAGACCACGGTTACACTATAATCACGTGGTACATTTACGTTTAATTATAAAGCGAGGTTGAGAACATAACATTCTGAAGATGCTGCATTGATTTTGAGACAAACATCGACAAATTCCTCATTTTTAATTAATATATTTGTTATAATATTGGAACTGTATAATCGTTGCAAATTATAATGAGTCGCCAGCATCCAACGCTCACGTGGCACGTTTACATTTATTTATAAAGCGAGGTCGAGAACATGAATAATTTTTGAAGATGCTGCAGTGATTTTGAAATAAACTGAAAAATTCCTCATTTTTAATTAAAATATTTGTGAAGATATTGAAACTGTATAATTGTTGCGAATTATAATGAGTCGTCAGCATTCAACGATCTGGGCATCCTCGGTCTTTGTCATCAGTGCTTTGAGAGCGTCCACATATTACGTGACGCATTTTTCAGTGAAATTTTGAGTCAAATATTCCCTTTGTATGTTCAATCAGCTGGCGTATCGTAATTTCCGTATGTAATTATATTGAATCCATAAGTCCCGTAAGTAGCAAAGACCACGGTTAAACTATACTCACGTGGTACATTTACGTTTAATTATAAAGAGAGGTCGAGAACATGAAATTCTGAAGATGCTGCTTTGATTTTGAGACAAACATAGACAAATGCCTCATTTTTAATTAAAATATTTGTTATGATATCGAAACTGTATAATCGTTGCGAATCATAATGAGTCGTCAGCATCCAACGCTCACGTGGCACGTGGCACAGAGAACGCCTTCATAAATATAAATCTCTACTCCCAAGGAGCTTTCTCTCTTTCAACTACGAAAATTTAAACTTATACTTAATAGAAAAAAAGTTAAAAAAAAAATTTATTTAAAGGAAATAAGAATAGGGTTGTTTGGAAGCGTCCACGTATCAGGTGACGCTCCAAGGGTTGGGGAGGGGGGCGTAACGCCACAAAGGGTCACGCAGGAGTGTGACACTGATCAAAAAATAAAATTGAAATCTGTGTTGATACATTAAACACAACAAAATTTTGGGGGTTGTATTTTCAACCAAATTATTGAATTTTTAAACTAAATAGACGAGTTTTTCAGAAAACGGGTGATTTTTCACAAAAAGTTGATTTTCAGCTAGGAGAGATGAATTTTATACCAAGAAAGATGACTTTTCTACGATAAAAGATGAATTTTTATTTCAAAAGGACTTTTCCATAAGCCAGTTAAATTTTTGATTAAAAAAAGAAAAATTTAACTAAATAAATGAATTTTTTATCAAATAGCTGAACTTTTAAACTACGAAGATAAATTTTTAAGCAAGAAGAATAATTTTCTACCAAAAGACAAATTTTCGACAAAATACATGAATTTTCAAAACAAATAGAAAAGAAGAATTTCCGGCAAAAAAGTTAACTTCCAATTAAGAAAGATAAATTTTAAAAAAAGTTGAAGTTTTGACTAACAAAGATAAATTTTTAACAAAATAGTTCAACCCTCAACCAAAGTGATGAATTTTCAAGAAATATTGAAATAACCAACCAAAAATTGAATAGCTACATTTTCAAATAAAAAAAAAATAATTTTTAATATAACAAATAACAAATTTCCAACAAAATAGTTAATTTTTCAAATAAATAGTTGAATTTTCAACCAAAAATATATATTTTCAACAAAAATGTTCATTTTCAGCTAAGATAAATGACTTTTTTACCGTAAAAGATGAATTTCCAATCCAAAAGGATGAATTTTCAACAAAACAGTTGAATTTTCAACCAAAAAAGATTACTTTAACAAATTAGTTTAATTTTTAACGTAGAAAGATGAACTTTCAACCAAGAAGATTAATTTTCTACCAAAAGACGAAATTCTAACCAAATAGTTACATTTTCTATTAAAAAAATTAGTTTTCAACCAAAAATGAAATAGTCCAATTTTGAGTTTAAAAAAGCCAATTAAAAAAAAAAACTATTTATCAATGAGTTGAGTTTAACGAAAAAAATACAAATTTCTAACAAAATAGTTGAATCCTTAGCCAAATAGATGAATTTTCAAAAAACAAAATTAATTTTCTACCAAAATAAACGAATTTTTAACGTTTTTAATTTTTCAATTTTTGAATCTTCAAGCTTAAAAGTCGAATATTTTAGAAAAAAGTGGACTTCTTAACCGAAAGAGAAGAATTTTCAACTCGTTTTCAACCAGTTGAATTAAAGTAAAAAAAAAGAATTTTCAACACAATAGTTGATTCCTCAATCCAAATAATGAATTTTCAAAAAAAAAGATTAATTTTCTACCGAAATAGAAGAATTTTCTAAAAAATACTAGAATTTTCAATCAAATAGTGGATTCAAATTAATTTTCAACAAAATAGTTAATTTTTGAAAAAAATTTAATTTGCAAGCAAACAGTTTAATTTTCTAATAAAGGAGTTGAATTTTGAACCACAAATATGAATTTTCAACAAAAATGTGAACTTTCAACAAAATAGTTTAATTTTCTACCAAATTGCTGAATTTTCAAGCCATAACACGAATTTTTCAGACACTCTCATCTAAAAAAGATAAGTTCACCTAAAAATGGAATAGTTAAATTTTCAGTTAAAAAAATAAAATTTTCAACAAAAAAAAACGGATAAACAAGTTGAATTAAAGCAAAAAAAAACGTATTTTCAACACAATAGTTGATTCCTCAACCTAAATAATGAATTTAAAAAAAAGAGATTAATTTTCTACCCAAATAGAAGAATTTTCTACAAAATACTAGAATTTTCGATCAAATAGTTAAATTAATTTTCAAGAAAATAGCTAATTTTAAAAAAAGTTTTTTTTTAAGCAAACAGTTTAGTTTTCTACCAAAGGAGTTGAATTTTGAACAAAAAATGTGAATTTTCAACAAAAATGTGAACTTTCAACTAAATAGTTTAATTTTCTACCAAATTGTTGAATTTTTAAGCCAAAAAGACGATCTTTCTAAAAAATATTTGAATTTTCAAAAATAAATTAAATTTTCAATGAAACATTTAATACTTAATGTTTCAACAAAAAAGTTTTAATTTTAAATCGAAAACATTTGAAATCAACAACAGCAACAAATTTTCAACAAATAATAAGAATAATTTTCTACTGAAATAGACGAATTTTCAACAAAAGAGTTGAATTTTCAACTTATAAACGAAAATTCTGCAACCAAAAATGGAATAGCTACATTTTTTCGATTGAAAATTTAATTTTTAACAACAAAAAACAAATTTCTAACAAAAACGTAATTTTTCAAATAAATAATTTAATTTTTAATCAAATAGTTTAAATTTCTACCAAAGTAGTTGAATTTTTAACGAAGAATATGCATTTTCTACAAAAAAGTTACCTTTCAACCAAATAGTTGAATTTTCAACTAAAATTATGAATCTTCAACCAAAAAAAAAAAAATATTTTTTTTACAAAGTAGTTCAACTCTAAACCTAGTAGTTGATTTTTGAACCAAAAAATTAATTGTGAACGAAACATGTAATAATTAATATTTGAACAAAACAGAATTTTAATTTTAAATAAAAAACAGTAGAATTCAATAAAAAAAAATTAATTTTCAACTTTAATTAATTTTGGATCAAAAAAGAATGATTTTCAACAAAATACATACATTTTTAACCAGAAAAGATCATTTTTCAACCAAAAATGAAATAGTTGAATTTTCTGTGAATGAAAGTAATTCTCTATTAAAAAAAATTAAATTAATTTTCAACCAAGCAGTTACATTTTTAAACAAAAAAAAAAATGAATTCCAAAAGTGCATTGGAAATTTTTTTTTTCTCGAAATTTTATGCGTATCACCTGGAAATTTGTTCGAATGCACAAAAAAATAAATCCATTTTCTTTGTTTTGAAAAAAATGATATTTAGATGTGGCGCAAGCCCCATGAAGTTCAACACCTATTTCCCATAAAAAAATAAAAAGACGTTTTTGCAAATTTTATTCAGAATCGTCAATATTTTATCACGAATTTCAGAAAAAGCGCAATTTCCTATCATTAAGCAAAGAGAATATTATTAAAAATAATAATAAATTGTTTAAACAATTATTCTTGTTAAATTGAATTAATTATTACTTCACTCTAATTGAAAAGTGGACAAAAAGTTAAAAATTTCAGAAAAAACCCACAACTAGCTGGAATTATAGAAGAAAGCTATAAACAATAATAATTTGTTTAAATAATTATTTTTGTTTAATTGAGTTAAATATTAACATAATCCAAGTGAAAGATGGACAAAAAGTTGAAAATTTCAGAAAAAACCGCAATTTCTAGCATTAGTCAAAGAAAATATTATTAACAATAATAATGAATTGTTTAAACAACTATTTTCGTTAACTTGTATTAATTATTACCTCACTAAGTGAAAAGTGGAAAAAAGTTAAAAATTTCAGAAAAAAATCGCAACTCCCTGGCATTAATATAGATATTATAAATGAAGATAGTTATAAACAATAATAATTTTTTGAAGCAATTATTTTTGTTAAATTTAATTAACTATTAAGTTTCTCCAAATATAAATAGACGAATAGTTACAAATTTCGGAAAAAAAACGCAACTTTCTACCATTAAGCAAAGAGAATATTATTAACAATAAGAATAAATTGTTTAAACAATCACGTTTGTTAACAATAATGAACTTTTACCTTACTCTATTTGAAAATTGGATAAAAAGTTTTATTTTTGAAAAAACGGCGACTTTATATCTCCATTCCAAGAGAAAATTGCTAAAAACAATAATAAATAGTTTAAACAATTCATATAAACATTTTATCATCAGTATATACAAGTATTTTATGTATTAGAAATAATGTGCATTAAAAAAACCACAAAAAAATCATAATTAGCGCTAAAAACTTGCAAAATCCATTTTTTCACTGATGGGGTTATTTTGGAACCCTATAAAACAGACTTATGGGGGTGTTATTTGAAAATTAATATTTTATTTGTATTCCATGGCTAGTTTTGAAGAGAAATTTTGAGTTTCAACTCGGCTCAGCTAATATTGACGATTCTGAATTAAATTTACAAAAACGTCTTTTTTTCTTATGGGAAATACGTGTTATGATGCTTGAGTGACCTCTAAATATCATTTTTTTTCAAAAAAAAAAGGATTTATTTTTGTGTGGATTCGAACAAACTTCCAGGAGATATGCATACAAATTTGAGAAAAAAATTTTCCAATGCTTTTTTGGACCACCCTAATGTGGATACTCCCAAACCAAGAAATTTATAAACTTTTCTTTTCACAATAGAATTTCTTTTAAAATTTACTGATTGACTTTTCTCTCTAGTTCCATAAGAACCTGGAAAGAATTTTTTCAGAAAAAATTGAAATAGGCTGAGTTTTGTTTATTCATTTTTTTTTTTTAATTTTTTTTTAATTTATTTATTTATTTATTTTTGTTTTTAGTTTTGTTTTCTCTGGAGCGTAGGTACAGTAGGAGTATGTAATATGTCCTACATTACCAGATTGACTCCCTCCAAGAACACAAGGTACATAAGAATTATTTATATACTTGCTCATGAGCATTTCAGTATGACTGTTCATAAATAAGTTAACTAGTACACGGTTCTATGGCCGGAACTCAGCTATAAGCTTGTGTATAATTCTGTCCAACAACGTCCAGACTGAATAACCCGAGCGTGAAATACGCTGGGGATTGATGTTGGCTGATCGTCCCCCTTACCGTGCTTGAGCTTGACTTATATATTTAGGGTGTCGAATCTTATTTAAATTTAATAGTAAATTTCGGTGGAAAATTTTTTTTCTACTTGTCTTGTACATTAGGGTGGTCCAAGAAAAGGAATATTTTAGTTTTCAAGATCTGATACCCTCAGCTTGTGTTATTTGGGATGAACAAATTTTCTCAAGTTTCTCGAGAGATTAATTTCTCGGATTTTTGGTGTACACTAGATTCCAAGATTGCACATAAATGAGACTGAGATTTGTTGTTTAAGATTGCTAAAGATCTCTAAGATTTTATAGATTGAATCACCCAAGCGTGAAATACGCATGGGATTGA
>CAKNYM010053104.1:451625-466607 GCA_932195095.1 Andricus curvator
GAATTTTGAATCAGTTGAGTTCAACCAAAAAACACCACTTTTTAATAAAATAGATGAATCCTAAAACAAAAAGATTAAATTTCAACGGAGAAAAATAATTTTCTTAACAAAAAAAAAATTCTCAATAAAGTATATGATTTTTCAACTAAAAAAGTTTAATTTTCAAAAAAAGTGGTGAATCTTTCAAAAAATGGAATTTTAACAAAGTAGTTCAACTTTCAAGAAAGTCGTTGAATTTTTAACCAAGAAGATTAGCTATCAACAAAATACATGAATTTTCACCAAGTTTTTGAATTTTGAACAACAAAAAAAAATTTCAACCAAATAGTTTAATTTTAAACTAAAAAAGATAAATTTTCAACCAAAACTGGAATATTTAAATTCTCAGTCAAAAAATTAATTTTCAACCAAAAATGAAACCAATTTTCATTCAAATTTTTAAATATTTCTAACCAAAAAGATGAATCTTTCAACAAATTTTTTATTTTACCAAGAAAAGATGAATTTTTAACCAAATAGTAAAATTTTTAACGAAAGAGAAGAATTTGGCATTTCAGAAGACAAATTTTTCACACAAAAAATGAATTTTCAACAAAATTGCTGATTTTTGAAGCTAAAAATATTAATTTTCTACAAACAGTAGAATTTTCGATCCGAAAAAAATGATTTTTCAACAAATAAGTAAATTTTCAACTAAAATAATGAATTTTTATTTAAAAAAATTAAAAGTAGTTTAACTTTAAACAAAGTAGTTGATTTTTCAAAAAACAAAAAAAGAATTCTCAACTAAACATGTAATACTTGATATTTCAACAAAAAAAGATTTTAATTTTAAATAAAAAACACTCAAATTCAACAAAAAAGACGAATTTTTCAAAAATTAGTTGAGTCAGTTAAAAAAAAAAGAATTTACAAAAAAAAACGAATTTTTATCCAGTTGAGGTTCATAAAAGAATACGAATTTTTAAACAAAAAATATCATTTTTTAACCAAAAAAGTTCAATTTTCAGCCAACAATAGAAAAGTTAAATTTTTAGACCAAAAAAAATTACATAATTTTAATCAAAAAGAAAACGATCACAAAAAAGTTTAATTTTCAATCAAAGATGAGAATAGTAAAAAAAAGATTTTTTATGAAAAAGTACTTAACCAAATAGTATAATTTTTTTAGCAAAAAGTTGATTTTTTAACCGAGCAGATTGATTTTTTTTTTAATTAATTATTAAAAAAATAAATAAATTTTCAACCATGTATTTGAATTTTCTGAAAAAAGATGAAGTTTCAACCAAATAGTTAAATGTTCAAACAAAAAGATCAGATTTCAGCAAAAAAGACGAATTTTCAAAAAAATACATAATTTCTTAACAAAAAAGTTCAATTTTTAGCCAAAAATGGAACAGTTAAATTTTCAGACAAAAAATGTATTTTTAATTGAAAAGAAAACGAAATTTCACAAAAGAGTTCAAATTTTCAACCGAAGAGATGAATTTTCAAACAAGAAGATTAATTTTCTACAACAAAAATTTAACAAAATACATGAATTTTCAACTCAACAATAAAATTTCAACTAAATAGTTAAATTTTCAACTAAAGAGAGGAATTTTCAAATAAATGGATAAATCTTCAACCAAAAAGATGAATTTTCAAAGAAGATGAATTTTCTGCTAAAAAATATGAATTTTCAAAAAGATGCAGGAATTTTGAGCTAAATATTTTATTTTTCGACCAAATAGTTAAATTTTAAAGGAAAAAGATGAATTTTCAAATCAATTAATGAACCTTCAACTAAAAAAAAATGAATTTTCGCACAAAATACTTTTTTTCGACCAAAAAAGACGAATTTTTAACAAAATAAATAAATTTTGAAACAAATAATTGAATTTTTATCTAAAAGGATAATCTTTTTAAGTGAGAAGATTATTTTTCGACCGAAAAAGGCGAATTTTTAACAAAATACATGAATTTTCAACGCAATAGTTGAATTTTCTAATAAAAAAGATGAAATTTCAACCAAAAATGTTAATTTTTTTCAACCAAATAGTTCAATTTTAAAGGAAAAAGATGAATTTTTAAATAAATTAATGAATCTTCAACCAAAAAAATGAATTTTCGAACAAGATACTTTTTTTCGACCAAAAAAGACGAATCTTCAACAAAATACATGATTTTTGAAACAAATAATTGAATTTTTAACTAAAAGGATAATCTTTTTAAGTGAGAAGATTATTTTTCGAACGAAAAAGACGAATTTTTAACAAAATACATGGATTTTCAACGAAATAGTTGAATTTTATAATAAAAAAGATAAAATTTCAACCAAAAAGATTAATTTTTTCCAACCAAATAATTAAATTTTAAAGGAAATAGATGAATTTTTAAATAAATTAATGAATCTTCAACCAAAAAAATGAATTTTCCAACAAGATATTTTTTTTCGACCAAAAAAGACGAATTTTTAACAAAATAATTGAATTTTGAAACAAATAGTTGAATTTTCAAATATAAAAAGATAATTTTTTTGAGTAAAAAGATTATTTTTCTACCGAAAAAGACGAACTTTCAACAAAATACATGAATTTTCAACGGAATAATTAAATTTTCTAATAAAAAAGATGAAATTTCAACGAAAAGGATTTTTTTTTTAAGCAAATAGTTAAATTTTAAAGGAAAAAGATGAATTTTCAAATAAATTAATTAATCTTCAACCAAAAAAATGAATTTTCGCACAAGATACTTTTTTTCGACCAAAACAAAAAAAATTTAACAAAAGACATGAATTTTGAAATAAATAGTTGAATTTTCAACTAAAAAGATATTTTTTTTAAGTAAAAAGATTATGTTTCTACCGAAAAAGACGAAATTTCAACGAAATAGATGAATTTTCAACGAAATAGTTAAATTTTCTAATAAAAAAGATGAATTTTTAAGAAAAAAATTTATTTATTAAAAAAGTAGTTAATCTTTCAACCAGTTACATACTTAAATTCTCTACTAAAAATATGAATTTTCGAAAAAAAAAATTTCATCCAACAAGATTAATTTTCTACTAGAAAATACGTTTTGCCAAAAAAGATGAATTTTCAACAATATTGCTGAATTTTAAAGCCAAACAGACAAATTTTCTACAAAAAAGTTGAATCTTCAACCAAAAAAAAAAATTAATTTTTAATAACTAGTTTAACTTGAAACAAAATAGTTGATTTCTCAAATTTTCCGTAAAAAAATTAATTTTGAAAAAAAAAAAAATTTCAACCAATTGAGTTCAACCAAAAAACACCAATCTTCAATCAAATAGATGAATCCTCAAACGAAAAGGATCAATTTCAACAAACAAGATCAATTTGTTAACAAACAGAAGAATTTTCAACAAAAGACATGATTTTTCAAACAAAAAAGTTCAATTTTTAGGGAAAAAAAATTATTTTTAACCAAAAAGAAAAAGAAACTTCACAAAAAAGTTCAATTTTGAACAAAAGAGGTGTTTTTTTAAATTAATTTTTAACAAAGTAGTTCAACTTTCAACCAAGTAGTTGAATTTTCAAAAAAAAAGTAATTTTTAAACAAACAGTTAAATTTTGAACCAAAAACATGAATTTTCCAACCAAGATCAATGTTTTACCAAAAAAGATGAACTTTTAACAAAATTATTGCATTTTCAAGCCCAGGAGACAAATTTTCTACAAAACAGTTAAATTTTCAATAAAAAAAATATGAATTTTCAACTAAAATTATGAATCTTCAAAAAAAAAAATTTTTATTTTAAATAAAAAACAGTTAAATTCAACAAAATTGTTGAATCCTAAACCAACACAGGTTAATTTCAACCACAAGGTTGGATTTAAACCAAAAAGGATGAATTTATCAACCAAGAAAATTAATTTTCTATCAAAAAAGACGAATTTTCTAGAAAATATTTAAATTTCCAGCTAAATAGATTTTTTAAACAATTAAAATAAATTTAAAAAAAATAAAATGGTAGACTTTTCAACCAAAAAAATTCAGTTACGCAAAGATGGACCTGACCTGAGGTCTCACCGACCACTGCATATATTTATATCTAATTAAATAAATAAATAAGTTTTTGTTACCAAACTTATACAAAAATATTAAGGGACATTGGAATAAGTAAGAAATAAATAAATGTTATCAAATTTGATTATTAATAGCTTTTTCTACCAGTTAGGACAGACTCATCAGAAGCATGGTGCGGTCTGTGAGACCACACGTCCATACTAATTTCTCACTTTTTGCTCAAATGAGAGATAATCAAAATCTAAAATTTTTATGGGATGGCCGCGGTCCGTACGTGCGTTTTAAATACCTTTAAAAATTTGAAATAGATATCTAAAATTGTGACGCTACCGTCGACGTGCGGTCTCACAGACCGCCTATAAGCTTTCAGTTGATATTACTGATCAATTACCCGCAGGACCACACGCTGTCCACTGACCTTGGCAAAAGTACAACTAAAACTAAAGCTTTTAATAACAGCAGCCTTAAAACCGTGGTGCGGTCTGTGAGACCGCACGGCCATTAAAGGCTAATAAAAAAGTTATCGAGCTCAAAATTTCCCGAGGTCGTTCCGACAACCTTTTCCTTAACAGTTTTCAAATAACTCTAATATAAATGAGAAATAATGTTTCAGCTCGAGAATATGAATTCGAACACATAAAATACATTCATATATATGATCGACCTCCTTTATGTCTTTTGTTCCGGACATCCTTTTGCCCTGGTTTACTCTGTAGCATCTCCACATGCTGAGAATAGAATTGAAATACATATATTGTTCATCGACAGCTACCAAGGCAAGTGCTCCCCCCCCCCCCCCCCCGATTTTACATTTTATCCTCCGTGCATTATTTGTTCATTATTCTGAAGCTCCTTTGGTAGTGTCCTCGTCATTAAAATCTCATCAGTACAAGTGGTATTGCTGGCAGCAACGGGTCGGACGAATTTATTACACTGGGAATCCCATTTAAGTCCGGTTTTGGACATACTCCTAAATGACCTTGATTCAAAGTTAAGACAACATTCGCTAGCTCAGAACGTAAACAGTCAGTGTTTACGAGAGGTCCCCTCGACTTTGAGAGGCTCCGCTCTCAGCCCGAAGCCGCAGCGGCAACAATTCTCGGAACGACTTAAATGGGATTCCCAGTGCAATTCAAGTTTTATTCTCTGCATGAGTTGATTATTTCTACATTCAATTCTAAATTCTATTTATTTTTTATTTGCTAATTGTTGTCCTGTATTGCTGTTCGCAACATCCTGGACGATTTTATTACGCTGGGAATCCCCTTTAAGTCCGGTTTTGGAAATACTCCTAAATGACCTTGATTTAAAGTGAAGACAACATTCGCTCGCTCAGAACGTAAACAGTCAGTGTTTACGAGAGGTCCCCTCGACTCTGAGAGGCTCCGCTCTCAGCCCGAAAACGCAGCGGCAACAATTCTCGGAACGGCTTAAATGGGAGGGACTTAAATGGGATTCCCAGTGTAATTCACGTTTTATTTTCTCTATTGTTCCAAATTTAGTGACGAATAACTCATTTTTCAGTAATTGAGGATGGTTTTGAAAAAAACTACCTTACGAATTAATTGGATACGCGTCATCCCCCTATTGGGATCATTAACAAAAAATGTTTTTTGTTTTAAGTTAAGCTTTTTATAAACGTTTTAGAAAATTCGTCTTTTTTCCTTTAAAGTTCAATAATTTGATTGCATATTTTTACTTGTTTTGACTGAAAAATCTTTCTTGGTAGAAAATTCAACTATTTTGTTAAAAGTTCAACTATTTTTTCTAATTCAACTATTTTGTTAAAAATTTAACTACTTCGTTGCAAAATTAACTATTTAATTAAAAAATCGACTATTTTGTTAAAAAATTAACTATTTTGTAAAAATTCAACTATTCTGTTAAAAATTCAACTATTTTGTAAAAATTCAACTATTTTGTTAAAAATTTAAGTATTTTGTTAAAAATTTACCTATTTGGTTGAAAAGGAACTTTTTCGTTGAAAATTCAATTGTTTTATAGAAAATTCGTCTTTTTGGTTTCAAAATTCAACAATTTTGTAGCTTTTTTTATTTTCTTGACTAAAAAATCTTTTTTGGTTACAATTTCAACTATTTGGTTGAAAAAGCACTTTTTGGTAGAAAATTCTACTATTCTGTTGAAAATTCATATCTTTTACTTGAAAGTTTAACTATGTATTTAGTTGAAAACAAAATTTTAATTCAACTAGTTAATTATTTACGCTGTTGAAAATTAAACTGTTTTTTGTTACAGTTTAATCTTTTTGTTTAAAAATTCACCCAGTTGGTTGAAAATTTATCGATTTCAGATTAAAAATCAACTATTTGGTAAAAAAATTCACCTATTTTGTTGTAAATTCGTCCCTTTTCCTTGAAAATTCAACTAATTTGTTGTAAATGCAATTGTTTGGTTGACAATCAATTGTGTGTTTTTTTTTAATTCAAATATTATTCTAAATAGTCATCGTTGTAGGTCGATAAATAATTCAACATCGTGGTCACAAATTCAACTATTTTATTGGAAATTTAATTATTTTGTTGAAAACTCAACTATATTGTTAGTCATTTTTTTTGTATGAAAATTCAACTGCTTTGTTGAAAATTCGTCTTTGTAGGATTAAAAGATCCACCATTTGGTTCAAAATTTGTCTCTTTCGCTTGGAAATTCAACTATTTAGTTGTATCTATCTATCCACTAATTTTATTTTTTTTAAAACTTGTTCCCCTATTTTTGTGAAAAATTACCCTATTTTCCCTGATTTGTGAATATTTTGGACCGGGAGAGGGGGGGGGGGTGTCCAGATTTGAGTGATGACCCGTGAAAAAAAAGGGGAGGGATGGAAAGAGTTTCGAAAATAGTGAAAACAGTGAAGTATTTTTGGACCGGCCGCTACAGAGATAGGCGAAGTGAGAAATGTACCTGGTTGTTGGCGAGTGCTGATACTGCTGATGAGGCGGAGGCCACCGTGGTCGGATGAGGGTCGTAGTCATAGTCATCGCTGCGACGATGTCTGCTGGTCGAGTGCGACTCCCTGGCGTCCCTGAGGTCCCGAAGGTCGTGGACGTCACGAAGGTCGCGAGGATCTCGGATCTCGCGGCTCACGTGAGGCTGCCTCGACATCGCATTCGCCAGATCCTCCTCCTCCTCCTCAGAGTCGAGCAGCAGCTGCTCGACTCCTCCTCCCCCGCCAGCAGCTCCGCGTCGAGCGGGATGACGCCGGAGGTCACACCATCCTTCCTCCTCGTCCTCCGATGCCCCCCCGAGGGGCAAACGCGTCGAGCCCGGGGCTCTCACGACCAGCCTGCCTCTGTACACCTCCTGCCCCCGCGGCCCCCCCGGGGGCTCCACCACATCACACCTCTCAACTACCCCGCCCGGAACCCTCACGACAACCTTCTCCTGATAACGAGGCACCACTAGCAGCACCACCACCGTGCTGGTATCTTCTTTTCCTCTTCCTCAAGATCTTCACCCTTTCCTTCCTTCCTTCCGTCCTTCCTTCCCACCCTCCTTCCTTCCTGCTGCTGCTGCCGCTTCCTTCCTTTATTTTTCTCGGTCACTCGGTCACTGGAGGAGGCTGCAGTATTTTGCTTTCTGCCGCTTCAGGGTTATTTGGATGCCTTTTTCAGTTTATTGTATCGAGAGAGCCTCTTCTCGTATTCAGCCTCTGCAAATAAAGGAAAGAGAGGATTTTTTATTAATCACGTGATCTAGGTAAGGGTGAATTTAGAACCAGTGGTGGGTAAGTTACTTTTTAAAAGGAAGTAGTTATAGTTTCTTAGTTGCATTTCCCAAAAAAGTGACTTTTTTAGTTACTTTGGATTTTACAAATATATATATACAAATTTAATTTTACAAAACTTTATTCAACATTTACGAGTGATAGTTGTTACACTTTTTAATGAGAGTAGCAGGTTAGTCATGACCCACATTATATTTCTGATAATTGTGTAGAAATTGTTAATGTAAGTTGTTAATAATAATCCTAATATTTATCTTTTCGAATTAAAAATTCAACTGTATGGTTAAAAATTCAAATAATTTGTTGAAAATTCATCTCTTTTGCATGAAAGTTTAATTACATATTTGGTCGTAAATTCAATTCAATTTAATTAAATTCAATTCCTCTTTATTTACTCTAAATGCAACTGCTTGGTAGAAGTTAATTTTTTTTTGAAAATTCAACTTTTTCGTAAAAAATTGTGTTTTTTTGGGTTAAATTTTATTTTTTTTGGCAGAAATTTCATTTTATTGCTGGAAAATGCAAATTTTTTGTTAAAAAATAATCAATTTTGGATAAAAATTCAACTATTTTGTTAAAAATTCAACTATTTGGTAAAAAAAGAAACTCTTTGGTTGAAAATTCAATTATTTATAGAAAATTTGTATTTTTTGGTTGAAAATTTAATTGTTTTGTAGAAAATTTGTATTTTTTTGTTTGAACATTCAACAATTTGGTTGAATTTTTTTTTGCTTTCTTGACTGGAAAATTTTTTTTGGATAAAAATTGAACTATTTTGTTAAAAACTTAACTATTTGGTTGAAAAGGAACTTTTTCGTTGAAAATTCAATTGTTTTGTAAAAAATTCGTCTATTTTGTTTGAAAATTCAACAAATTTGTAGCATTTTTTCTTATTTTCTTGACTAAAAAATCTTTTTTGGTAGAAAATTCAACTATTTGGTTGAAAAGAAACTTTTTGGTTGAAAATTCAATTGTTTGTAGAAAATTCATCTCTTTTGCATGAAAGTTTAATTACATATTTGGTTATAAATTCAATTCAATTTAATTCAAATCATTTCCTCTTTATTGACTCTAAATGCAACTGCTTGGTTGAAATTAATTTTTTTTTTAATTCAACTTTTTTGTAAAACAATTGGTCTTTTTGGGTTAATTTTTATTTTTTTGACAGAAATTTCATTTTTTTTATTGAAAATGCAAATGTTTTGATAAAAAATAATCAATTTTGTATAAAAATTCAACTATTTTTTTTTTAAATTTAACTATTTTGTTAAAAATGTAACTATTTGGTTGAAAAGGAACTTTTCGTTGAAAATTCAATTGTTTTGTAAAAAATTCGTCTTTTTTGTTTGAAAATTCAACAAATATGTAGCATTTTTTTTATTTTCTTGACTAAAAAATCTTTTTTGGTAGAAAATTCAACTATTTTGAAAATTTAATTATTTTGTTAAAAAATCAACTATTTTGTAAAAATTCAACTATTTTGTTAAAAATTCAACTATTTGGCTGAAAAGAAACTCTTTGGTTGAAAATTCAATTATTTATAGAAAATTCACTTGTTTTGTAAAAAATTCGTCTTTTTTGCTTGAAAATTCAACAATTTGGTTGCATTTTTTTACTTTCTTGACTGAAAAAGCTTTTTTGGTAGAAAATTTAACTGTTTTGTTAGAAATTCAACAATTTTATTGAAAATAAATTTTTTTGTTAAAAATTTAATTGTTTTGTAGAAAATTTGTTTGTTTTTTTGTTGAAAATTTAATTGTTTTGTAGAAAATTTGTATTTTTTCTTCAAAACTCAACAATTTGGTTGAATTTTTTTTCTTTCTTGACTGGAAAATCTTTTTTGGATAAAAATTCAACTATTTTGTTAAAAATTCAACTATTTTATTAAAAATGCAACTATTTTTTTAAAAAATCAACTATTTTGTGAAAATTCATCTCTTTTGCATGAAAGATTAATTACATATTTGGTTATAAATTCAATTTAATTCAATTCAGTTCCTCTCTTTTGACTCTAAATGCAACTGCTTGGTTGATATTAATTTTTTGTTGAAAATTCAACATTTTTGTAAAAAATTGGTCTTTTTGGGTTAAATTTTATTTTTTTGGTAGAAATTTCATTTTTTTGTGTGGAAAATGCAAATGTTTTGTTAAAAAATAATCCATTTTGGATAAAAATTCAACTATTTTGTTAAAAATTCAACTATTTGGTTGAAAAGAAACACTTTGGTTGCATTTTTTGACTTTCTTGACTGAAAAATCTTTTTTGGTAGAAAATTTAACTGTTTTGTTAGAAATTCAACTATTTGATTGAAAAGGAATTTTTGGTTGAAAATTGAATTGTTTTGTAGAAAATTTGTATTTTTTCCTTGAAAATTCAACAATTTGGTTGAATTTTGTTGCTTTCTTGACTGGAAAATCTTTCTTGGATAAAAATTCAACTATTATGTTAAAAATTACACTGTTTTGTTAAAAAATCAACTATTTTGTTAAAACTTTAATTATTTTCTTAAAAATTCAGAAACTTTGGTTGAAAAGGAACTCTTTGGCTTGAAAATTCAATAATTTGGTTGCATTTTTTTACTTTTTATGACTGAAAAACCTTTCTTGGTAGAAAATTCAATTATATTATTAAAAATTAAATTATTTTGTTGAAAGTTCAAGTTTTTTTTTTAACTTCAACAATTTTAAAAATTTAACTATTTTGGTACAAATTCAACTATTTTGTTAAAAATTCAACTATTTGTTTGAACAGAAACACTTTGGTTGAAAATTCAATTATTTATAGAAAATTCACTTGTTTTGTAAAGAATGGGTCTTTTTTTCGAAAAATTCAATAATTTGGTTTCACTTTTTTTTTTGATTGAAAAATCTTTCTTGGTAGAAAATTCAACTATTTTGTTGAAAATTCAAATATTTTGTTAATAGTTCAACTATTTTTTCTAATTCAACTATTTTGTTAAAAATTTAACTATTTTGTTAAAAATTCATCTATTTTGTTAAAAAAAATAACTATTTGGTTAAAAATTCAAATATTTTGTGAAATTATTTTTTTTCAATTCAACGCCTTTGCTAAAAATTCATCTTTGTAGGTTGAAAATTCAACCATTTTATTAAACATTCAACAATTTTGTATTCAATTCCTTTTAGGTTCTCTTTATGGATTCGAAATGCAACTGTTTGGTTGCAAATATTTTTTTTTCAAATTCATTTTTTTTTCTAACTCGGTTTTTTAGTTTAAAGTTTATTTCTTTTGGTGGAAATTTCATTTTTTTGTTGGAAATACAACTGTATGGTGGAAAATTAATCAATGTTCGTTATAAATTGAACTATTTTGTTAACAATTCAACTATTTGGTTGAAAAATAACTTTCTGGTTGAAAATTCGATTGTTTTGTAGAAAATTTATCTGTTTAGTTAAAAATTAATTTTTTTTTAATTTAACTATTTACGGAGTTAAAAATTCATATCTCTTGGTTGCAAATAAACTTTTTTGATGAAAATTCAACTGCCTTCTAAAAAATTCTACCTTTGGATTAAAAATTCAACTATTTGGTTGAAAATACCTGTTTTTGGTTGAAGTTTAATCTTTTTTTTTTTTTTGAAAATGTAACTGGTTGAAAATTATTGTTTTTTTTTTAAATTCAACTAGTTGGTTGACAATTAATCTTTCTTGATTGACAATAATTTTTGTTGAAAATTCAACTTTTCTTGTAGAAAATGCAACTGTCTTTGGTTAAACTTTTTGTTTGAAAATAAAACGCTTTTGTTTAAAATTCATCTTTTTAGGTTGAAAATTTAACCATTTTAATAGAAATTCAACTATTTTGTCAAAAATTCGTCACTTTTGCTTGAAATCTAAACTATGTGGCTGTAAATTAAATTTGTTTATGACCTAAAAATTCAACTATTTCGTTGCAAAATAACTTTTTGATTGAAAATTCAAATGTTTTGTAAATATTTCGTCTTTTTGGCTTGAAAATTCAATAATTTTGTTGATTTTTTTACTTTCTTGCCAGACAAATCTTTCTTGATTGAAAATTCTATTATGTTGTTGAAAATTCGTCTTTTTTGCTTAAAAGTTTAAATATTTTGTTGTAAAATCAATTCAATTAAATTCAGTTCAGTTTCTGTTTTTTGTTGAAGATTGAACTTTCTTCTGCAAAATCCGTTTATGGCTCTGAACTTGTAAATATTGAAAATTAAACAATTTCTACAATGGAATGTTAAAAATTAAACGAATCCGAACTTCATTTGAAACTGAAAACAATTTTAGTCGCCAAAAATTGTTGTTTTAAATTCAATAATTTCTTATTTAAATATTCTAAATTGTTTGGTACAAAATTGTTTTTTTTTTCAATAGTTCAAAATCCTATAATAACCAATTGAAAGGCTTGATAAATGCACAATTTTCAATTCCATGGATTGTGAATTGAATTATTTTTTATCTGAAAATGTCCCAAAATATTAAATATTTCAAAAACGTAGATTTTGAATGTAATATTTCTAAATTCCTAATTGAAAAATGTAAAAAATTATGTTGAAAAAAAAATTATTATGACCAACCTGCTGACAAGGGTTGGCGACAGCGTCTGGCGATCCCTCAGCTACATGGGGGATCGCCAGACGTTGTTGCCGAACCTTACCATCAGGTTGGTCCTTTCTACTGATGAGGAATAAAATAAGAAACATAATTTTTTAAATTTTGTTATTAGGATTAGTAATTTATATTACACTTATTCTAATTTTCAACTTGTTAAGCAATGTACCATATCGTTGGTATCGCCAAAGAACGAAGATTTCGAATATAATATTTCTCAATTCCTAACTACAGAATTTAAAAAAATTATGTTTTTTATTTTATTCCTCATTACTACAAAGGGCCAACCTGCTGACAAGGGTCGGTGGCAGTGTCTGGCGATCCCTCAGCTACATGAGGGATCGTCAGACGCTGTTGCCGAACCTTACCATCAGGTTGGTCTTTTCTACTGATGAGGAATAAAATAAGAAACATAATTTTTTTAATTTTGCAATTAGGATTAGTAATTATATCACACTTATTTTAATTTTCAACTTGTTAAGCCAAGTACCATATCGTGGGAATCGCCAAAGAACGCAGATTTCGAATATAATATTGCTCAATTCCTAACTACAGAATTAAAAAAAATTATGTTTTTTATTTTATTCCTTATTAGTACAAAGGAAGAACCTGCTGACAAGGGTCGGTGGCAGCGTTTGGCGATTCCTCAGCTACTCGAGGGATCGCCAGGCGCTGTTGCCGACCCTTACCAGCAGGTTGGTCCTTACTACTAATGAGAAATTATATAAGAAACCTAACTTTTTCAATTTTTCAATTAGTATTAGTAGTTCTATCACACTTATTCTAATTTTCAACTTGTTAGGCGAAGTAATAAAACGTTGGAATCGCCAAAGAACGTAGATTTCAAATATAAGATTTGTAAATTTGTAAATTAATTTGTAAATTAAACTACAGAATTAAAAAAAAAATTTATTTTATTTTATTCCTCATTAGTACAAAGGACCCCCCGCTGGCAAGGGTCGGCGACAGCGTCTGGCGATAGCAGGTACCAGGCAATCCAATGCAAATCGCTCTAATTAATAAAAAAATTTAAAAAATTGAAGAAAATTTTGTAAAATTTTACAAGTTATAAAGCAATTTGATTGCATGCAATATATCAATCTCCACCTTCAGGCCTCAAAGTAACTACACTAAAGATGCCGCAACCGCATAAGATGAAAATCTAATTTTCCCAGAGTTGCTGTGCCCTCCGCTAATTCAATTTGAATCTATTTGATCTGACATTTTCGTCCTTTCTACAGAAATTGACATTCACATTTGATGATCTAACGTGATTAATTTTCCGATAGGTCTAGACATGACTCCCCTTTCTCCTTATAGGTACGTTATACACATTTTAATTGAGTTTTAGCGAATATGTTCCCCGAGTGCTGTTTTATATTGAATTGTTTTTCCCCCCCCCCCCCCCGGTCACCCTTCGTCGACGCCCGTAATTAGCCAGTTTCTTAGCGGGCAGGACGAGAGACGGTTGCGACTCTCGCCTCGGAAGGGCACCAGTGCGCGAGTACTCAGTTGAGTGTATTGCGCAATATTATGCATTCCCATAAAGACTAATTTTCAACGACGAAATTAATTTTTAACGAAAACGTTTGATTAAAAACCAAATAGTTGAACTTTCAAGCAAAGAAAAAAGTTATTTTCAACCAAGAAAGATGACTTTTCTACCATAAAAGATTAAATTTCTACCAAAAAAATACGAATTTTCAACCAAATAATTGAATCCTCAACCAAAAGTAATTAATTTTCAACCAAAAAGGATGAATTTTCAACCAAAAATGATAAGTTTTTAACCGAAAAATATATATTTTCTACCATAAAACGTGAATTTTCAATCCAAAAAATTAAAATAAAATTTTCAGTTTAAAAAATTAATTAAAAAAACAAGAATTTACAACTAAATTCATAAATTTTCTATAAAATATTTGAATCTTCAACTAAAAATGAGAAGATTAATTTTTTAAGAAAATGTGAATCTTCAACCAAAAAATTAATGTTTAATGGAAAAGGGGCTATTTGTACACTTCTAAAATAATTAAATTTCCAACCCAATGTTAGGATTAGTAGAATTAGTAGAACCCAATTAGACGATTTTTTAAATAATTTTTGTTGAAAAATCTACAATTATATATTTGGTTCGGAATTCACCTCGTTTGGTTAAAAATCCTAATATTGAGTTAAAAATTTAAATATTTTAAAGAAAATGTAACTATTTTGTTAAAAGTCATTTTTTTAATCAAAACTTCAACTACTTGGTTGAAAGTTGAACTATTTTGTTAAAAATTTTTTTTTTCCGGTTGAAGATTCATAATTTTATTTGAAAATTCAACCATTTGATTAAAAATGTAACTATTTTGTTGAAAATAATTTGGTTTTTACGGTTCAGGATTATTTTTTTTAGCTGAAACTGTCCTATCTTTGAAAGTTGGTATTCGTCGTTTAGTTACCGTTACCGTTACTTAGTTAACCATAAGGCGATCTCATCGACGATGGGCGATCTGTGTTTATTTGAACTCGAGATGTTTGTTTTCATAAGAAGCTTAGTGGAAGTATATGCATTTACGCTTCGGTGTATATACGATTCCTTTCACGCATTTTTAAAAAATAAGGCT
>CAKNYM010053104.1:480677-495977 GCA_932195095.1 Andricus curvator
TTAATTTTCAACCAAAAAAGTTTAATTTAAAACTAAAAAATAGAATTTAAACAAAAAGTATTTTAATTAATATAGTTAAATTTTCATCCAAACAGATGAATTTTCAATTAAAATGATAAATCATTAAAAAAAAGAATGAATTTTTAACCAATAATTTCAACATTCAGACTGTCCTCATTGAATTCAAACAAAAAATAAATTTTCTGCCAATAAGATTAATTTTTTACCAAAAAAAGACATCAATTTTCCATCAAAAAAGGAATAGTTAAATTCTCAATTAAAAAAATTAATTTTCAACCACAGAAAAATTAATAACAGTTTTTTTTAAATTAAATCTTCAACAAAAGAGATAAATTTTGAAGGAAAATCATGAATCGTTAACAAAAAAAATGAATTTATAACAAAGTAGTTTAACCAAGTAGTAAAATTTTCAGTAAAAAAAAGATTAATTCAACCAAAAATTGAATAGATAAATTTTCAGTTGAAAAAATGAATTTTCAACAAAGTAGTTAAATTATCAACAAAAAAATGGAATATTTTCAATTAAAAAAATTAATTTTCAACCACAACAAAAATTAATAAAAGTTTTTTAAAATTAAATTTTCAACCAAAAAGATAAATTTTTAAAGAAAATTATGAATCTTTCACCAAAAAAATTAATTTATAACAAATTAGTTTAGCCAAGTAGTAAAATTTTTAGTAAAAAAAGATTAATTCTCAACAAAAAACATGAAGTTTCAAACAAATAGATAAATTTTCAACCAAAATTGAATAGATAAATTTTCAGTTAAAAAAATTAATTTTCAACAAAGTAATTAAATTATCAATAAAAAAATTGAATAGAAAAATTTTCACTTCCAAACATTAATTTTCAACAAAGTAGTTAAATTATTAACAACAAAATGGAATAGTTATATTTTCAATTAAAAAAAATTAATTTTCAACCACAAAAAAAAGTAATAAAAGTTTAAAAAAAAATAAATTTTCAACCAAAGAGATAAATTTTCAAGGAAAATCATAAATCTTTAACCAGAAAAATTAATTTATAACAAAGTAGTTTAGCCAAGTAGTAAAATTTTCAGTAAAAAAAGATAAATTCTCAACAAAACACATAAAGTTTCAAACAAATAGATGAATTTTCTACCAAAAATTAAATAGATAAATTTTCAGTTAAAAAAATTAATTTTCAACAAAGTAATTAAATTATCAATAAAAAAAAGGAATAGTTAAATTTTCAATTAACAAAATTAATTTTAGACCACAAAAAAAATTAACAAAAGTTTTTAAAAATTTAATTTTCAACCAATGAGATAAATTTTCAAGTAAAATCATGAATCTTCAACCAAAAAAATATATTTGTAATAAAGTGGCTTAACCAAGTAGTAAAATTTTCAGTAAAAAAAGATAAATTCTCAACAAAACACATAAAGTTTTAAACAAATAGATGAATTTTCTACCAAAAATTGAATAGATAAATTTTCAGTTAAAAAAATTAATTTTCAACAAAGTAGTTAAATTATCAGTAAAAAAATGGAATAGTTAAATTTTCAATTAGTAAAATTAATTTCCAACAAAAAATCTAATTTTGAATAAAATATTTAAATTTTCAACGAAACATATGAATTTTCAACTGAAATATTAAATCATTATCAATTAAATAAAAAAATTAATATTTGATATTTCAGCCCAAAATTCTTTTATTTTAAATCAAAAACAGTCGAATTCAACCAAAAAGATGAATTTTCAACCAAAAATTGAATAGATAAATTTTCAGTACAAAAAATTAATTTTCAATAAAGTAGTTGAATTATTAACAACAAAAATGGAATAGTTCAATTTTCAATTAATAAAATTAATTTCCAATAAAAAATCTAATTTTGAATAAAATAGTTCAATTTTCCATCAAACAGATGAATTTTCAACTAAAATATTAAATCAGTTCAACAAAAAAATTAATATTTGATATTTCAGCCCAAAAATATTTTTATTTTAAATAAAAAACAGTCGAATTCAACCAAAAAGATGAATTTTAAACCAAAAAGATTTATTTTAGGCAATTGAGACAAATTGATCTAATCAGTAACGCCCACTGATCGAATCAGTGATTTTGAATGATCTAACCAAAGTCATTTCAAATGACGTAATCACTAACTTTCACTAATTAAATCAGTAATTTTGATTGATCTAATCCGTATCTTTCTAATCAGTCATTTATGGTTAATTAAAATCATTTATTAAAATGTATAAATTTAATTCGAAATTTTTAATTAGAAACAAATTTACTATTTTATTATAGCAGACAAATCAGTCACTTCCATTGACTCAAATTCAGTCAGCAATACTGACTGTTTCATCTGTTAAACCGATTGTTTTTCAGTAGAAATTACTGATTTTTCAGTCAAAGTATGCTTGACTGATTGAATCAGTCAAAGCATGCTTGACTGATTGAATCAGTCAAATTTTTACTGATTTAAAATTATACAGTGGTACCAATAGAAGGAAGCGGAATCGTTTTTTTCGCCAATATTTGATATTGGAACGGAATAGAATCAAAAGAAGAAAATAGGGGTAGGTTAATACCATTAGGGTGAATCCATAGGGACATCTCGCGGAGGGTAGCAAAAGCAAAATGATACCACATCTTGCAAAAAAGTCAATAAATTTGATTAAAGGAAGAAAAAGTTCCTCAAATAAAATCTATAAACATTTTTTCCCCTCTCAAAATTTCAGAAACATATTTTGAAATTTTTTCACCCCCTCTCTTACTTCGTGACAGATCATCACAAAACTTGATAACCCCAGGGTGACGTCACAATTGTCCAAAAAAAGATAACATCAATGATAAATTATTTTTAATTGCAATTCAAAATTGCCGAGTTTTTGATAACAGACTCGGAAAACGGGTACGATAAGGGTGAGATTCTCTTATCAGAACTATCGATTTCTGAAGGTTATAGAAGAGACGATTCATTGCAATCGGGGCAGTGCTGCTTGCTGTTGGATTTTACAAGAAATTTTACTTGGTTTAGGAAATATCGATTTTCGGATGTAGGGCTCTTCAAAAATTACGTGACGGTATTTTGAAAAATTTTCGACTATATTTTTAGTCAAAAATTTCAAAAAACAAAAAAATTTCAAGCAAAAAAAACGAATTCTTAACTAGAGGGGTGAATTTTCAAACAAAAAACAATTAGATAAATTGATGTTAAGTCTTTTTTGTCTACTGATCAAAAATTTATATTTTGTTAATATTGATTTTTATTTCTAAGTTGTGAAAAAATTGCTATCTAGCTCCGCTGGGATCCGAACCCAGGGCTTTCAGATTACCGGTCTGATAAGGTCTGATCATCAGATCGGGTGAAATTGGAAAACGAGGTTCAAAATGACATCTAGAACGTAATTATGCACCGATTTTAGATTTTTTTTTTAATTTAGAACTAAATTTTTCAGAAAATGGTGGGAGTAGATTTTTTGTTTGTTTATTTAATTGTTATGTTAATGCAAACAGCGTAAAAAATGTCGATTTTTTTAATTTCATTTTTTATCTTATAGACAAAATTTTTCTCATACTTCTCGTCCCTTGTTTTTAATGCATAGGAGTATGAGAAAGATAAAAAAATTGTTAACTTGCAAAGTTAATTGTTATAAACAAATTGTATTAACAAATTATCGATATTAGGGATTATTCGTCTTCAAAGTATATTTCTGCTCTGAAATCGCTTGCCTTCATCGTTAGGATGATACGTGGCCATTGAAATTTAATATTGAATGTTATTTGTTTATTTTATAAAGAAATTATATAAACAAATGCACATTTTTGGCGTTTTTAGGCGAAAAGAAACCGTTTTTTCTTTCGAATTTGTTGAAATTATATTGCCAATGATGTTTTGTGAAAAAAATGTTGCCACTCATCAATATTTGTTTATTTTATAAACAAAGTATATAAACAAATGCACATTTTGGGCGTTTTTAAGCGAAAAGTAATCGTTTTTTCTTCTTGCCTTGCTGAAATTATTATCCAAATGATGTTTCCTAAGAAAAATTTTGCAACCCATCAATATTTGTTTATTTTATAAACAAAATATATAAACAAATGTACATATTGGGCGATTTTAAGCGAAAATAAACCGTTTTCTCATCTGACCTTGCAAACATTATATCGCCAATGATGTTTTCTGAAAATTGTATTGCCACTTAAAATATTTGTTTAAGTTATAAACAAATTATATAAACAAATGTACATTTTCAGCGTTTTTAAGCGAAAAGAAGTCGTTTTTTCTCCTGGCCTTGCTGCCATTGTATTGCCAATGATGTTTTGTGAAAAAATTTTTACCGCCCATCAATATTTATTCATTTTATAAACAAATTATATAAACAAATGCACATTTTGGGCAATTTTTAGCAAAAATAAACCGTTTTTTTCTGACCTTGCTAATATTATATTGCCAATAATGTTTTCTGAAAATTTTGTTACCATCCATCAATATTTGTTTACTTTATAAACAAATTATATAAACAAATGTACATTTTCAGCGTTTTTAAGCGAAAATAAATCGTTTTTTCTCCTGACCTTGTTGAAATTATATTGCCAATGATGTTCTATCGAAAAATGTTGCCAAGCACAGCTAATCGTTTATTTTATAAATAAATTATATAAACAAATGTACATTTCAGATATTTATAGGCATAAAGAAATCGTTTTTCTTTTATTATTGTTCAAACTATATTTGTTTATTTTAAAAACAAATTAGGTAAACGCCTAAAATGTTCATTTTTTGTATAATTTGTTTATAAAATAAGCAAATATTAATGCATATCAATTTTTTTAGAAACCATCATTGAAAATATAATTTCAGCAAGGTCAGAGGAAAAAAACGAATTCTTTTTGCTTAAAAACTCCTGAAATGCGCATTTGTTTATATAATTTGTTTATAAAATGAACAAATATTGATGGGTGGCAAAATTTTTTTCAGAAAACGTCATTAGCGATATAATTTCAGCAAGGTCAGAAGAAAGATCGATTTCTTTTCGCTTAAAAACGCTCAAAATGTGCATTTGTTTATATAACTTGTTTATTAAATAAACAAATATTTATGGGTGGCAAAATTTTTTTAGAAAAACATCATTGGCAATATACTTTCAGTAAGTCAAAAAAAAAAACGATTTCTTTCGCTTGAAAACACCCAAAATGTGCATTTGTTTATATAATTTGTTTATAAAATAAAAAAATATTGATGCGTGACAAAAATTTTCTCAGAAAACATCATTGGCAATATAACTGCAACAAGTTCGAAAGAAAAAACGGATTCTTTTCGCCTAAAAACGCCCAAAATGTGCATTTGTTTACATAATTTGTTCATAAAATAAACAAATAACATTCAATATTAAATTTCAATGGCCACGTATCATCTTAACGATGAAGGCAAGCGATTTCAGAGCAAAAATATACATTGAAGACCCCTAATGTTGATAATTTGTTATTATAATTTGTTTATAACAATTAAATTTGCAAGTTAACAATTTTTTTGTCTTTCTCATACCCCTGTGCATTATATACAAGGGACGAGAAGTATAAGAAAAATTTTGTCTAGAAGATAAAAAATGAAATGAAAAAAATCGACATTTTTTTCGCTGTTTGCATTAACATAACAATTAAATAAACAAAAAAATGAAACATCTACTCTCACCATTTTCTGAAAAATGTAGTTCTGAATTTTTCAAAAAAAGAAATCTAAAATCGGTGCATACTTACGTTCTAAATGTCATTTTGAACCTCGTTTTCCAATTTCACCCCACTGTGGACCGTGGTGGTCCACTGGCATTCGGAAAAACCTGTGTTCGGATCCCAGCGGAGCTAGAGAGAAATTTTTTCACAACTTAGGAATAAAAATCTGTATCAAAGAAATATTGATCTTTACGCCAACAAGACGATTCTTTTGGAAGGCAGTTGAATTTTCAACCAAGAATTTTTCTGACAAAAAAGATGAATACTTAATCCAAAAAATATTAATTTTAAATCCGAAAATAGGAATTTTTGAAAAAGCAGTTGAATTTTCGAATAAAACAGACGAATATTCAACAAAACAGTTAACCCTAGAAGTCCACACATATTTTTGCACACATCGAGTCCACACTGGGGTCCAGTGGCCCCCATCAAGTTCAAGATGTGCCCTACGCCTCCCAAAATTATTTTTGTCAACAGTGATGGCCATAATCTTATCCTGGGGATGTTTAGAGTATCTTAGGAACAAAAGTACTATAAAAAAAATTTTATATACTTTGTAATCAATTTTTCGCAAAAAGAGTCCGAAGAAAAAACGCGTAAAATTACGAAAATAGAGTTTAATTTTTGCTTTTTTTTGTTTTAATTTTTTGTTTTAATTTCTCCTAGGGTTTTAAAGATGAAATGTTGGAGAATCAGAAAACAAATATGCCACTTCAATTCCTTTCAAAAAGTTGAACTATTCGGAGGGATGAAAAATGAGAAAATTCAAAAGTACAAAAACGTTATTTTTATTTTATGTGTCCTAAATATACAAAAGAATTGTTTCAAAAGTTCAAAAAAGCAAAAAGGAATGGTCTATATTGTTTTTTTTTTAGTTTTCAATTTATAAATGTTATTCGCACGTTGGGAAGAAGCGCAGCCGATCCGAGTTTAGCCGAAATTTAGCCTTATAGACCACTTTTACCCAGAAATGTAATATACTATTTTTAAAGCAATATTTTATTAAACCAAAAATAATTAAAAAGAAAATTTCACTTATCGTACGAAAAAGTTACACTGTGTCCACACTGGGTTCCAATGGCCCCCACTCACGTTTTGCTCCTACCTCACTTCCTACCTGAGGACTAACTGACGACAACCTATGTGACCTGTCCTCAGATACCTAAAAGGCATTTACATTGGGTCGAATCATCGATATTGATCTTTGTCTAAAAGGGACACTGAAATGAAAAAGCGCTGGGGTCCAATGGCACCCAGTGTGGACTTGTAGGGTTAAATTTTAGTAAAATAATTAAAAATTTCACAAAATAGTTCAATTTTCGGACAAATAATTGTATTTATAATATAAAAAAGCTAATTCCTACCGAAAAATACAATAGCTGATATTTTAACCAATAAAATTTTTTTATTTCAAATCAAAAAGTTGAATTTTTAACCAAAAAGTATGACATTTCTACCAAAAAGATGAATTTTCAAATCAAAAGCCAAGTTTTCTAGAAAATAGTTTAATTTTCTACCCGAAAGTTTCAATCAAAAGTTAAACCAATTGTTGAATTTTCAACTAAAATCGATCAACTCTTCGGTTGAAAATTAGATTTTTTCTTTGCTCAAAATAAATTTTTTTAACTGCAAAAATAACCATTCCATTTTTTGTTGAAAATTGATATTTTTGGGTTGAAAATTCAACAATTTGGTTTGAAAATTGATGTATTTTCTTGTAAATTCATCTCTTTTGGTGGAAAATTAATTTTTTTGATTGGAAATTCAACTACTTGATTCAAAAGTGAATAACTTTGTTAAAAATCAGGTTACAAATTAATTTAATTAGATTCAGAAAAATCTCTTCGGCTGAAAATTTAACTATATTGCTGAATTTTTTTTTTTTTGTTGATAATCACTTTTCTAACTGCAAAAATAATCATTCCATTTTTGGTTGAAATTTGATCGTTTTGGGTTGAAAACTCAACTATTTGGCTAAAAATTTATGTATTTTGTTGAACTTGTTTTGATTTGAAAATAAAATATTTTTGGGTGAAATATCAACTATTACACTTTATGTTGAGAATTCATTTTTTTAATTGAAAATGTAAGTATTTGATTGTAAATTAACTTCTTTTTTGAAGATTCAACTGTTTTATAGAAAATTCGTTTTTTGGACTCAAAAATTCAATAATTTTATTAAAACTTCGACTTTTGATAGATCATTAATTTTTTTTAACTGAAAAATTCATTTTTTTTTTGGTTGAAAATTGAACTATTTGGTGGAAAATTCATCGTTTTCTATTGAAAGTTCAAATACTTTGTTGAAAATCTACTTTGTTAAAAATTCATTACTTGTTTTAAATACGCATCTTTGGTTGAAAATTTAACTATTTTTTTGAAATTTTTTTTTTTTTTTGGTAAACATTAATTGTGTTATCTGTTTTTGGTTGAAAAATCATATTTTCAGGTTAACAATTCAACTGTTTTATGAATAGTACAATTTTTTGGTTGAAGATTTCATTTTTTATCTGAAAATTCATAGCTTCCATTTTTGGTTGAAATCGTATCATTTTTAGTTAAAAATTTAATTATTTTGTTGAAAATTTGTTTTTTTTTTCTATCAAAAATTAATTTTGTCAATGAAATTTGTACGATTCCAGTTTTGATGGAAAATATTCGTTTATTTTTCAATTAAAAATTCATTTTTCATTTGAAAATTCATAACTTCCATTTTTTGTTGAAATCGTATAATTTTTAGTTAAAAATTTAATTATTTTGTTGAAAATTTGTTTTTTTTCTATCAAAAATTAATTTTGTCAATTGAAATTTGTACGATTCCAGTTTTGATGGAAAATATTTGTTTATTTTTCAATTAAAAATTCATTTTTCATCTCAAAATTCATAGCTTCCATTTTTGGTTGAAATCCTATCATTATTAGTTAAAAATTCAATTATTTTGTTGAAATTTTTTTTTTATCGAAAATTAATGTTTTCAATTGAAATTTGTACGATTCCATTTTTGATTGAAAATATTCGTTTATATTTCAATTAAAAATTCATTTTTTATCTGAAAATTCATAGCTTCCATTTCTGGTTGAAATCGTATCATTTTTAGTTAAAAATTTAATTATTTTGTTGAAATTTTTTTTTATCGCAAATTAATTTTGGCAATTGAAATTTGTAAGATTCCATTTTTGATTGAAAATTGACCTTTCTTAGTTAAAAATTCAACTATGTGGTTGAGTATTCAACTATTTTGTGGAAAATTTGTTTATTTTTGTTGAATTATATTATTTAAAAAAAATTAAAATCTCTTTTAGTTGAAATACCAACTATTTTTGTTTTAGAACTAATTTTTTTTTAATCGACTTTTTTTGGTTGAAAATTCAAGTATTTGATTGCAATTTCATGTATTTGTTGAAAATTTGTCTTTATTGGTAGAAAATAAATCTTTAAAAAATCTAAAAAAATTTTTGGTTGAATTCAACTGTTTTTGATTTAAAATCAAAATCTTTTTTGGTTGAATTATCAAATGTTTCTTCTTCAAAATTTAAATCGTTTTTGGTACAAATATTATTTATTATATTTATTCTGTGTTGAGAATTAAAACTTTTAAAAAAATATTTTACCACTTAGTTGAAAGTTTAAGTATTCCACCTATGTTTGAAAATTGATTTTTTTCTTTGCAAATTCAACTATTTAATTGAAAATGTATGTCTTTTATTGAAAAAAAAAAATTGTTTAGTAGAAAATTAAACTTTTTGGTCGAAAATTCTGGTATTTTGTTGAAAATCGTATTTTTTGGTTGCAAATTAATCTTGTTGGTTGAAAATACATTTTTTAATCTAAAAAGTCAACCAAAAAAGAAAAATTTTCTACCAAGAAGATTAATTTGCAAACAAAATAGTTGAAATTTAAACTAAAAAATATGCTTTAAAGAAACATGATTTTCAAACAAAATAGTTAAATTTTCAACCAAACAGATGAATTTTCAACTAAAATGATAAATCATTAACAGACAAAAAATGAATTTTTAACAAATTTTTTTTTTAAACGTTCAAAAATTCATTAATTTGGAGAAAAATTAAATTGTTTGGTCGAAAATTAACTTTTTTTATGAAAAATTCATATTTTTGTTTGAAAATTAGGCTAGTTTGATAGAAAACTAAACTTTTTAGTTAAAAAATAAACTATTCATTTCAAGATTTAAAAATGTAACTATTGCGTTGAAATTTTTTTTTTTTTTTATTAAATATATTTGTTTTCATCTAAAAATCTAACTATTCCATTTTTGGTTGAAAATTCATTTTTTATAAGTTTAAGTTTCAAGTACTTGGTAGAAAAGTCAACAATTTTGTTAAAAGTTTAACTATTCTCTTGAAAACTTAACTCTTTTATTGAAAACTTTATTTGGATTGAAACTTCATTTCTATTGGCTGAAAATAAACTTTTTGTCAAAAATTCAACTATCTTCTAAAAAATTGGTCTTTGTGGTTTGGAAATTCAACTTAAAAGATTACTCTTGAAAGAATCCCTTTTTTTAACTCTTAAAAAAAAAAAAAGATTCAGCACACTGCGATTGAAAAGATAACGTTGTCATCCCAAAAATTAAAATCTAATTGCCATTCCGTCTGCAAAATGCCTTATGATATTGCGATCAGCGATCACTCACACTTACCTAAGAGCGCACGCGATCTCGATATATTTCGGCTGATTTTTTTTTTTCAACCGTTTACCAACCGTTATACCCTATCCTAACATATCTTGCCACCTGCCAGACACAAATCGTTCCAAGCAACTCTTACAATGTTGTAATTAGCGCAATTTTGAGAAACTCGGACTGATCGATATACCTTTCCATAAGAGTTATAATTATCTAGCCTTCATAATCGTCAATTATCCGAAATATCTCACGAACCTTCTTCAAAATTTATATCAACCATTTATGTTTAGAGAAGTTTAAGTAAGTCAGTACCCAGACAAAAAATCTCAACCACAACATGCGCTAACCCACGTACCCTCACTGTCTCGAGCTCCACATCTTCATCGAAGAGGGCCATTCTTAGACGAAGAAGGTGTGGATCTCGAGACAACGAGGGTACGTGGGTTAGCGTTCGCAGATGATAAGGTTGCTATGGCAGAGTATTTGTCCAGGAATATAATAAATAGCCATGAGGACATAACGCATCCTTGTCTAACACCTTGCATGATATCGAACCAGTCACTCAGTTTCCCATCTACCCACAAAACGCCACAAACGCTAACCCACGTACTGAAGGTACGTGGGTTAGCGCTCGCAGATGGTAAGGTTTTTATGACAGAGTATTTGTCCAGGAATATAATAAATAGCCATGAGGACATAACGCATCCTTGTCTAACACCTTGCATAATATCGAACCAGTCACTCAGTTTCCCATTTACACACAAAACGCCACAAACGCTAACCCACGTACTGAAGGTACGTGGGTTAGCGCTCGCGGATGATAAGTTTGTTTTGGCAGTCAATCGAAGACTTGCAAAGAATGGTGAACAAACTGAATACAAGACCCCCGAAAGGGAAATGGCTTAATCGTATAATAATAATAATAATAATAATATACAAAGGATCTTTTACCTTCTTCCCTGTGATGCCTATATAGGGTACCCCTTTCTCAAATTTCTTTACACAGACCTATGAACGCTGCATAGAATTTAATCTTTTTTTTTAAGTAACTGAACCCAAATTGGAAAGGGGAAACATATCATAATACTAATCGCATTTTCTACCCACTGCACGGGGTCAAGGGGTGCACGTTATTTGGGTTTGTATAAAACAACAGGAAACTAGTAAACTGTTCAAATAATCAGTTTTTTTTAGAAATTGATTTTCAATAAAAAAAAAAAAAATTTTCAACTAAAAATGATCAATTTTCAACACGCAAAGAAGAATTTTTGACGAAAAAGTTAATTTTCAGTAAAATAGTTAATTTTTAACCAAAGAGACGGATCCTCAACTAATGAAATGATTTTTTAATAAAGGTTTAAAATTAAATTTATTATTAAAATTTTTAATTAAAATTAACTTATTGAATTCAAAATAAAGTAGTTGAATTTTCAACCCGAAAAGTTGAATCTTCAACAAAAAAGTTCGAGAAGAATTACATTACAAATAAACAAATTAAATTTTTGTAAAAAAGACACAAGGTACAATACAATTTTGAATAACAAAGTTGTTTTTAAATTAGATCTTAAAATTTGCTTTTAACCTTTTTTTCTCACAAAAGACGCGATGAAAATGTGTTCGTTGAAGCCGAAGGAGCTTTAACAAAAGAGAATTCACAATCACTAAGGTGCTAAGGTAACCTACAAGGTGCAACCAAATATTCGAAATTTTTAAATAAATAAGAATAAAATTCAATCAAAAGCAGTTGAATTTTCAAACTGAAAAGACGATTTTTTTTAGAAGACAGTTTAATTTTCAACCCGAAAAGTTGAATCTTCAACAAAACCGTTCATTTTTAACCCATAATATTTGCTACCTCTACCAAAAGAAAAGTTCACCCAAAACAGAGCTGCAAATTTTTTATTAATCATTTTTTGATAGGATGCGTAGTTCTTGTTTTAATCGTGAAAAATGATATTTCAAATACACAAATTAAATTTTTGGAAAAAAGACACAAGGTACAATGAAATGTTCAATAACAAAGTTTGTCTTCAAATTAGATCTTAAAATTTGCTTCTAACAATTTTTTCTCAAAAAACACGTGACGAGAATGTGTTCGTTAAAGCCCAAGGAGCTTTAACAAAAGAGAATTCACACTCTCTAAGGAACTAAGGTAACCTACAAGGTGCAACCAAATAGTCGAAATTTTTAAATGAATGAAATTAAAATTCAACCAAAAGCAGTTGAGTTTTCAAACCGAAAAGTCTAATCTTAATAAAAAAGCTAATTTTTAACTCAGAAAGATGAATTTTCTACCTCTACCAAAAAAAGAATTTTTAACAAAATAGTTAAATCCTAAACCAAATAGATGAAGTATCAATCAAGAAAGATGAATTTTAAATTAAAAATAGAATTTTTAATTAAACAAAGATTTTTTTTTACTAAAAATTGGAAGTTTAAAATTTTAATTTTAAATGATTAATTTTAAAACAAAACGAATGTTCAATCTATTGATTATTTATCAACCGAACAGTTGCATTTTCAACCAAAAAGGATGAATTTTTAACCGAGAAAGATAAATTTTCAAACATTAGATTGAACTATTTTCAACTATTCAACTATATATTTGATTCAAAACTCTTCTTTTTTAGGAGAAAAATAATCTTCTTGGTTGAACAATATTTTCTGTAGGTGACAATTTAATAAGTTTGTTGAAAACTAATCTTCCTGGTTGCAAATTCATCTCTTTGGTTAAAAATTTTAAAAGTTTGTTGAAAATTAATCTTTCTGGTTGATAGTTGACAAGTCAACTATTTTGATGAAAATTCTTCCTTTTTAGCAGAAAATTAATCTACTTGGTTGAAAATTAATTTCTTTGGTTGAACATTTAACAAGTTTGTTGAAAATTAATTTTCCTGATTGAAAATTAATCTCTTTGGTTAAAAATTTAACAAGTTTGTTTTAATTATTCTTCCTGGTTGAAAATTGTTATTTTCTTTTTGTTAAGAATGTATCTTTCGTATTTGAAAATTCAATTGTTTGTTTGAAATTTCTTCTTTTTCAGTAGAAAATTAATCTTCTTTCTTAAAAATTAATCTTCTTGGTTGAAAATTAATTTCTTTGGTTGAAAATATAACAAGTTTGTTGAAAATTAATCTTCTTGGTTGAAAATTAATATCTTTGGTTGAAAATTTACATTTGATAGTTGAAAATTCAACTATTTGGTTGTAAATTCTTCTTTTCTAGCAGAAAATTAATTTTCTTGGTTGCAAATTAATTTCTTTGGTTGAAGATTTAACAAGATTGTGGAAAATTATCTTCCTGGTTGAAAACTTATCTTTCGTAGTTGAAAATTCTTCTTTTTTAGTAGGAAATTAATCTTTTTGGTTGAAAATTAATCTTTTTGATTGAAAATTCATCTTTCGTAGTTGAAAATTCTCATTTTTAGTAAAAATTAATCTTCTTGGTTGAAAATTCTTCTTTTTTAGTAGAAAATTAATTTTCTTGGTTGCAAATTAATTTCTTTGGTTGGAAATTTAACAAGTTTGTTAAAAGTTAATATTCCTGGTTGAAAATGTATCTTTCGTAGTTGAAAATTCTTCTTTTTAATCGAAAATTAATCTTCTTGGTTAGAAATTTATCTTTCGTAGGTGAAAATTCTCCTTTTTAGTAAAAAATTAATCTTCTTGGTCGAAAATTCTTCTTTTTTAGTAGAATATTAATTTTCCTGGTTGCAAATTAATTTCTTTGGTTGAAAATTTAACAAGTTTGTTGAAAATTAATCTTCCTGGTTGAAAATTTATCTTTCGTAGTTGAAAATTCTTCTTTTTAGTCGAAAATTAATCTTCTTGGTTGGAAATGTATCTTTCGTAGTTGAAAATTCTCTTTTTTAGTAAAAAATTAATCTTCTTTGTTGAAAATTCTTCTTTTTTAGTAGAAAATTAATTTTCTTGGTTGCAAATTAATTCCTTTGGTTGAAAATTTAACAAGTTTGTTGAAAATTAATCTTCCTGGTTGAAAATTAATCTTCCTGGTTGAAAATTTATCTTTCGTAGTTGAAAATTCTTCTTTTTAGTTGAAAAATTATCTTCTTGGTTGAAAATTCTTTATTTTTAGCAGGAAATTAATCTTCTTTGTTGAAAATTCTTCTTTTTTAGTAGAAAATTAATTTTCTTGGTTGCAATTTAATTTCTTTGTTTGAAAATTTAACAAGGTTGTTGAAAATTAATCTTCCTGGTTGAAAATTTATCTTTTGTAGTTGAATGTTCTTCTTTTTAGTCGAAAAATTATCTTCTTGGTTGAAAATTCTTCATTTTTAGTAGAAAATTAATTTTCTTGGTTGCAAATTAATTCCTTTGGTTGAAAATTTGACAAGTTTGTTGAAAATTCATCTTCCTGATTGAAAATTTATCTTTCGTAGTTGAAAATTCTTCTTTTTAGTCGAAAAATTATCTTCTTGGTTGAAAATTCTTCATTTTTAGTAGAAAATTAATCTTCTTGGTTGAAAATTTAAGCAATATCTTCCCATTGAGATGAGAATGCGAAAATCCACCAAGTAAAGTAAGAACCAACCCTAGTGTTGCATGTTCTGCTCTATTAACATAAAACGATCATCAATATCGTTTCTCTGAACGTTGAATAAAACCATGGAATAAATATACAGGAGCATTATTTGTTGGGCAAAAAGCATTGGTATCAAACGAAATGGAGTAAAAGCACGTACGTGCAATTTATTTACTGGTGGCACATCGCCTCATGGTACCAGCCGAACGCAATAATGTTGGTGCTAGAGCTAGGAGAAGTAAAATAAGGAAGATGGAAAATATAATAATTAGGAAGGGGAGCAAAAAGGTAGAAGAAGCTAAAGCGTAAAAAAACTAACGCAGGATGCTAAGAGAGAAGGGAAGAGAAGAGAAGAGAAGAGAAGAGAAGAGAAGAGAAGAGAAGAGAA
>CAKNYM010053104.1:495987-518217 GCA_932195095.1 Andricus curvator
GAAGAGAAGAGAAGAGAAGAGAAGAGAAGAGAAGAGAAGAGAAGAGAGACAATCAAAGAGAGGTGGGTGATACCTTCCCGAGAAGCTTAATGCTCCTCGCGCTTCAGGCAGGATGTAGGACTATTGGTGACGAGGATGGGTAGAGTACTCAAGGGTAGAGGCAATGGAGGGGATTAAGTGCGAGAGGGGAGTAGTAGTTTGGTCATTGGGGAGGGAAAGATAGGGAACTGAAGGAGCTAGACTAGAAAAAGGAAGAGTGACAACAGTATCGGCTCTAAGGGGGTGAACTGAGGGCTCAACTTTAGGGTTTTCAAATAGAAGTAAATTTGTTAACTAAACTTGGAGAAGTATTTATTGGTGTTTTCCCTCACAGCAATAAGACATACCGGGATATCCCATTTGATCCAATTTATCTCCCAGGTTGCCCCGGGGATATCCCAGGGATAACCCGTCGGATATCCCACCAGGCGGAAATAGGGTTATCCCAGAGATATCCAGGATATCTATGGTTTCTGGGATATTCAAATGTCCCAAGAAGGGTAATAAATTTGTATATATCCTACTTGGGACGTTTGAATATCCCAGAAGCATCCCATGGATATCCTTGACATCCCAATTTCCGCCTTGCGGGATGCAAACCGGTTATGCCTGGGATATCCCTGGGACAAACTGGGAGATAAATGGGATCGTAGGGGATATTCCCAGGATATCCAGGATATCTATGGGACGTTTCGGGGATATCAAATGTCCCAAGTAGGATATTACGATTTTTATATATCCTACTTGGGACATTTGAATATCCCAGAATCTTGGATATCCTGGGGATATCCCTGGGATGTAACAATTTCCGCCTTGAGGGATATCCAACAGGTTATCCCTGGGATATCCTTTGGACAACCTGGGATATAAATGGGATCGAATGGGATATTCCCAGGATATCCAGAATATCTATGGGACGTTTCTGGGATATAAAATATCCCAAGTAGGATATTAAAATTTGTATATATCCTACTTGGGACGTTTGAATACCCCAGAAGCGTCCCATGGATATCCTCGTTATCCCAATTTCCGCCTTGCAGGATATCCTACCGGTTATCTTTGGGATATCCCTGGAACAACCTAGGATATAATTGGGATCGAAGGGGATATCCCCGGGATATCCAGAATATTTATCGGACTTTTCTGGGATATCAAATAACATAAAATATGTGAATCTTCTTGCAAATCTATTTTTTTCTGTTAAAAATACCAATTTTTGTGTAAAACGCTAATATAACCTAAGTTTTTTCAAATATGTGAATCTTCTTCCAAATATATATTCTTTTAAATATCAATTTACGACGAAAAGACTGACATAATCCAAAATCGTTAATAGATTCTAAGTCTTGTTCAAATTATAATGATTTTGGTTTTAAAATACCAATTTTTTTAGTAAAACGCTAGCATAACCTAAATTTGTTAAAATATGTGAATCTTCTTTCAAATATATTTTTGGTTTTGTTAAAAATACCATTTAACAAAGAAAACACTAATATGATCTAAAATTGTTAACAGATTCTAAATCTTGTTTATATAATGATGATTTTTGTTTTAAAATGCCAATTTTTGGTGTAAAACGCTAATGGAACCTAAAATTGTGACAATTTTTGTTTAAAACCCCGATTTCCTGTAAGAAACTTTAATATCACCTGAAAGTGTTCAACAATTTCAAATCTTGTTCAAAGTTTTGAAATATAATGATTCTTGTTTTAAAATATCAATTTTTTGGTAACACGCTAAAATAACCTTTTGTCAAAATATGTCAAATTGTCAATCTTCTTTTAAATCTAATTTAAAAAAATTTTAATACCAGTTTCCGACAAAAACCACCAACATAATCTAAAATTGTTTAAAGAATTTAAATCTTGTTCCAATCATAATGATTTTTGTTTTAAAATACCAATTTTTTGTGTAAAACGCTAATGGAACCTGAAATTCTGACAATTTTTGTTTAAAACCCCGATTTCCTGTAAGAAACTTTAATATCACCTGAAAGTGTTCAACAATTTTAAATCTTGTTCCAAGTTTTGAAATATAATGATTCTTGTTTTAAAATATCAATTTTTCGGTAAAACGCTAAAATAACCTTTTGTCAAAATATGTCAAATTGTCAATCTTCTTTCAAATCTAATTTCAAAAAATTTTAATACCAGTTTCCGACAAAAACCACTAACATAATCTAAAATTGTTTAACGAATTTAAATCTTGTTCCAATCATAATGATTTTTGTTTTAAAATCCCAGTTTTTGTGGTAAAACGCTGAAATAACCTAAATTTGTCAAAACATGAGAATCTAATTTAAAAACCACAAATAAAAAATAACAGTTTCCGAAGAAAAACACTAACATAATCCAAAATTGTTTAAAGAATTTAATTCTCATTCAAATCATAATAATTTTTGTTTTAAAATACCAGTTTTTGTTGTAAAACGCTAAAATAACCTAAAATTGTTGCAAGTTGTAAATCTTCTTCGAAATAAACTTTTTTTGAATAAAAAATACCAATATATGACGAAAAACACTAACATAATCCAAAATTGTCACATGGATCTAAATATTGTTTAAATAATCATCTTTTTTGTTTTAAAATACCAATTTTTTGTGTAAAACGCTAATTCCTTTGGTTGAAAATTATTATTTTTTTTATTAAAAATGAATTTTTTCAACTAAAAAATTATCTACTCCTTTTTTCGTCGAATTTTTTTTTGTTAATGGACATTAAATTTTTTTGGTTGAAAATTCATCTGTTTGGTTGAAAATTTCACTATTTCATTGAAAATTTATTTTATTTGGTTAAAAACTTATTTCTCTGACTTATAGAAGTAAACTATTCTATTTTTTGTTGAAAATTTATCTTTTTAGTTGAAAATTCATCTATTTTGTTGAAAATTTGTCTTTTTTTGGTAGAAAATTCAACTATTTCTTTCCTTAAAAATTTAACAAATTTTATTAAAGATTCTTTTTTTTGGTTGAAAATGAATTTTTTACTAAAAATGTATAAATAATTGAAATTTAACAAAAATAATTGTTTAAACAATTTATTATTGTTTATAACTATCCTCTTCAATAATAATTCTAGATAGTTGCGGGTTTTTCAGGAATTTTCCACTTTTTGTTAACTTATCACTTACCGAGGTAATAATTAATGCAAGTTAACGAGCGTAATTGTTTAAAAAATGTATTATTGTTCATAACTACCTTCTGTTAAACAATTGTTAGAAAGTTGAGTTTTTTTTTAATTTTTAACTTTGCATTGGCTTTTTAGTTATGAACAAATAATAAATGAAAAATAGAGCATATTATTTTTTGAATGATCTCGTTCTTTTTTGTGAACATATTTTTCTGAAATAAAACAGATATTTGAAATATTCTTTAAATTTTTATTGTTCAAATTAACATTAATATTTATTATTTGTTCCTATCCAAAAAGTAAAAGAAGAGCTGAAAATTTCAGAAAAACCCGCAACTTTATAGCATCATTTTAAAAGAAAATAGTTATAAACAATAATAATTTTTTTTAATAATCATTTTTGTTAATTTGCATTAATTTAAACATCGCTCTGAGTGAAAAGTTGAGAAAAACTGGATAATTTCAGAAAAACAGCAACTATCTAGCATTAGTATAGGAGAAGATAGTTATAAGTAATAATAAATTGTTTAAACAACCATGTCTGTTAAATTTGCTTAATTAGTACCAGACTCTACGTGAAAAGTAGATAAAATTTGAAAATTTCAGAAAAAACCGCAATTTTCTATCATTATTCAAAGATAATGTTATTACAAATAATAATAATGAATTGTTTTAACAATTATGTTTGTCAATTTGAATGACAATAATTAATTTATAAATTTATTGAATTAATTATATTGAATAAATTAAAAATTTAACAACAAGTGGTAAATTTCAGAAAAAGCCCCAACTTTCTAACATTATTCAAAGATAATATTATTAAAAATAGTAATGAATTGTTTTTAAAATTTTTCCTAATTTTATTTATTTTATTTAATTTCTGAATTCATTGTGTTAATTAAAATGAATAAATTGAAAATTGAACAAAAAGTGGAAAATTCAGAAAAAGCCGCAACTTTCTAACATTACTCAAAGATAATTTTTCTTAGATAATTATAAATTGTTTTAACAATAATGTTTGTTAATTTGAATTATAAAAATTAATTTATGAATTTATTGATCAATTAAATTAAATAAATTCAAAATTTAACAAAAAGTGGAAAATTTCAAAAAAAGCCGCAACTTGTTAACATTATTCAAAGATAATATTATTAAAAATAATAACAAATTATTTTAACAATGATGTTTGTTAATTTAAATTATTCAAATTAATTTATGAATTTACTGAATTCATTAAATTGAATAAATTTAAAATTTAACAAAAAGTGGAAAATTAAAAAAAAAGTCGCAACTTTCCAAAATTATTCAAAGATAATGTTATTAAAAATAGTAATGATAAATTTTTTTAACAATTATGTTTGTTAATTTGAATTATTAGAATTAATTTGTGAATTTATTGAATTAATTAAATTGAAAATTTAACAAAAAGTAGAAAATTTCAGAAAAAGCCACAATTTTCTAACATTATTCAAAGATGATGTTATTAAAAATAATGGAAATTTATTTTAACAATAATTTTTGTTAATTTGAATTACTTGAAATAATTTATGAATTTATTGTATTCATTAAATTGAAAATTTAACAAAAAGTGGAAAATTTCCGAAAAAGCCGTAACTTTCTAACATTATTTAAAGATAATGTCATTAAGAATAATAATAATTTATTTCAAAAATAATGTTTGTTAATTTTAATTATTTGAATTAATTTATGAATTAATTAAATTGTAAATTTGACAAAAAGTGGAAAATTTCAGAAAAAGCCGCAACTGTCCACCATTTATATAAGATAGTTATAAACAATTATAATTGGTCCAAACAATTATTTTTGTTAACTGCATTAATTTTTACCTCGTTTTAGGTGAAAAGTGGACAAGAAGTTGAATAATTCAGAAAAAATGGTAACTTTCTATCATTATTCAAAGTGAAATTATTCGAAAATTGTTTAAACAATCATGGTTGTTATCTTGAATTGATTACTACCTCACTCAAATTGAAAGGTGATCCAAAAGTGTAAGATTGTAGAAAAAACTGCAACTTTCTAGCATTATTCTAAGAGAATATTATTATAAAGAATAATAAATTGTTTAAACAATCATTTTTGTTAAATTCAATTTATTATTGACTTGATCTAACTAAAAAGTTGAAAATAATTTGAAAATTTGGGAAAAAACCGCAACTTTTTAACTCTATTCTAAAATAAAATTGCTAAAAACAACAATAAATGTTTCAAACAATTATGTTTGTTAACTTGAATTAATGACTTCCTCACTCAAATTGAAAGGTGGACCACAAGTGTAAAATTGTAGAAAAACTGCAACTTTCTAGCATTATTCTAAGAGAATATTATTATAAAAAATAATGAATTGTTTAAACAATCATTTTTGTTAAATTCAATTTATTATTGCCTTGATCTAACTGAAAAGTTGGAAATAAGTTGAAAATTTTGGAAAAAACCGCAACTTTCTATCTCTATTCTAAAATAAAATTGCTAAAAACAAAAACAAATTGTTTAAACAATCATTTCTGTTAAATTCAATTTATCATTGCCTTGATGTAACTAAAAAGTTGAAACTTATTTGATAATTTTGGGAAAAAACCGCAAGTTTCTAACTCTATTCTAAAAAAAATTTCCCAAAAACAATAATAAATTATTTAAACAATCATTTTTCTTAAATTCAATTTATTATTGCCTTAATCTAACTGAAAAGTTGAAAATAAGTTGAAAATTTTGGAAAAAACCGAAACTTTCTAACCCTATTCTAAAATAAAATTGCTAAAAAAACAATAAATTGTTTAAACAATTACGTTTGTTAACTTGAATTAATAATTTCCTCACTCAAATTGAAAGGTGGACCACAAGTGGAAAACTGTAGAAAAAACAGCAACTTTCTAGCATTATTCTAAGAGAATATTATTATAATTAATAATAAATTGTTTAAACATTCATTTTTGTTAAATTCAATTTATTATTGCCTTAATCTAACTAAAAAGTTAAAAATAAGTTGAAATTTCGAAAAAAACCGCAACTTTCTAACTCTATTCTAAAATAAAATTGCTAAGAACAACAATAAATTGTTCAAACAATTATGTTTGTTAACTTGAATTATTACCTTATTCTATTTAAAAAGTGGACAAAAAGTGAAAATTGTAGAAAAAACTACAACTTGCTAGCATTATTCTGAAAGAATATTATTATAAAGAATAATAAATTGTTTAAACAATCATTTCTGAAATAAATTCCCCAAAAACAATAATAAATTGTTTGAACAATAATTTTTCTTGAATTCAATTTATTATTGCCTTAATCTAACTGAAAAGTTGAAAATAAGTTGAAAATTTGGAAAAAACCGCAACTTTCTAACTCTATTCTAAAATAAAATTGCTAAAAACAACAAAAAATTGTTTAAACAATTATTTTTGTTAACTTGAATTAATTAATACCTCACTCTATTTAAAAAGTGGAAAAAAAGTGGAAAATGTAGAAAAATCTGCAACTTTTTAGCATTATTCTAAGAAAATATTATTATGAAGAATAATAAATTGTGTAAACAATTACGTTTGTTAATTTTAATTATTACCTCACTCTATTTAAAAAGTGGAAAATTGTAGAAAAAACTGCAACTTTCTAGCATTATTCTAAGAGAATATTATTATTATAAAGAATAATAAATTGTTTAAACAATCATTTCTGTTAAATTCAATTTATCATTGCCTTGATCTAACTAAAAAGTTGAAAATAAGTTGAAAATTTATGAAAAAACCGCAACTTTCTAACTCTATACTAAAATAAAATTGCTAAAAACAACAATAAATTGTTTAAACAATTATGTTTGTCAACTTGAATCAATTGCAATCTCACTCAAATAGAAAGGTGGACCACAAGTGGAAAATTGTAGAAAAAACTGCAGCTTTCTAGCATTATTCTAAGAGAATATTATTATAAAGAATAATAATTTGTTTAAACAATTACGTTTGTTAATTTGAATAATTACCTCACTCTATTTAAAAAGAGGACAAAAAGTGAAAAATTGTAGAGAAAACTGCAACTTTTTATTATTATTCTAAGAGAATATTATTATAAAGAATAATGAATTGTTTACACAATTTATTATAATGAAGAATAATACATTGTTTAAACAATTACGTTCGTTAATTTGAACTATTACCTCACTCTATTTAAAAAGTGGACAAAAAGTGGAACACTAGAAAAAACTGCAACTTTCTAGCATTATTCTAAGAGAATATTATTATAATTAATAATAAATTGTTTAAACAATCATTTCTGTTAAATTCAATTTATCATTGCCTTGATCTAACTAAAAAAGTTCAAAATAAGTTCAAAATTTTGGGGAAAAACAGCAACTTTCTAACTCTATACTAAAATAAAATTGCGAAAAACCACAATAAATTGTTTAAACAATTATGTTTGTTAACTTGAATTAATTACTACCTTACTCAACTTGAAAGATGGAACACAAGTAAAAAATTGTAGAAAAAACTGCAACTTTCTAGCATTATTCTAAGAGAATATTAATATAAAGAATAATAAATTGTTTAAACAATTACGTTGGTTTATATGAATTATTACCTCACTCTATTTAAAAAGAGGACAAAAATTGGAAAATTGTAGAAAAAACTGCAACTTTTTAGCATTATTCTAAGAGAATATTAATAGAAAAGAATAATAAATTGTTTAAACAATTGCGTTGGTTTATATGAATTATTACCTCACTCTATTTAAAAAGAGGACAAAAATTGGAAAATTGTAGAAAAAACTGCAACTTTTTAGCATTATTCTAAGAGAATATTATTATGAAGAATAATAAATTGTTTAAACAATGTATTATTATAAAGAATGATAATTTGTTTAAACAATTCCGTTTGTCAATTTGAATTATTACCTCACTCTATTTAAAAAGTGGACAAAAAGTGGAAAATGTAGAAAAAACTGCAACTTTTTAGCATTATTCTAAGAGAATATGATTATAAAGAATAATAAATTGTTTAAAAAATTCCGTTTCTTAATTTGAATTATTACCTCACTCTGTTTAAAAAGTGGACAAAAACTGGAAAATTGTAGAAAAAACTGCAACTTTCTAACTCTATTCTAAAATGAATTCCCCAAAAACAATAATAAATTGTTTAAACAATGTATCTAATTATCTATTAACAATTTAAATTTAAAAACCGCCAAATTGACAAAAACCTCTTTTTCCTTATAGAAAAAAAAAATCATTTATTTTTGTGTGGATTCGAACGAATTTATAATTATATTATAGAATTTATAGAAGCGAATGCATGCAAATTCGGAGAAAACAAAATTCGGACCACCCTAGCTTTTTTTGGCACTGTGAGCCGTCCCTGAGAGTCGGTACCAATGCTCGAGTGCGATGGCAACCCGCAGCGCGCGCCTTCGCCATTGGAGAAGAAGGAGCTTTCGTGGAAGTAGGGGGTACGTAGAGAAGTGGGGGGCGCTCTACTCTCCTCGCTTCACCCGAGTATTGGTGGAGTACGAGTAGAAGAGAATGAGGCTCGTCCTGCTAACGATCGTAGGTACCGGTCTTGTCTCGCCTTGTCTCGTGAGTCTAACCTCCAGACAAGCTAAAACTAAAACTAAAAAATCAAGTGCAGTGCCTTTCAAAATACCAGTTTTAATTGGAGAACGTTGTGCCTTTACGTTCATTACGTCCATAAATTACGCGCAATTTTTCACCTCGCAGTTTACGTTTACGTTCAGTGCCGGTTCGACACGTTAGTTGCAAACCATGTGCTTGTCTTCCATCGTATTAGCTGAAAATGTGCAACAACGGACTGTGTTTATTTTTTTTGGGTGTAGAGTGAATAATTGATAATCATCTTCGAAGGACAGAGAAAATTACGTTTTCGTCGCTTTTCTGAGGTTTCCCAGCTTCCAGTTCGTCACTGTCACGTAAATATGCACTTTACAAGGAATCGTTTTTTATCAGCGATAGTGCCGATTATTTAAAAGTTAATAGCGTGATACTAATTAAGTTTCGCAAGGCCGACCATTCGTTAAAGTTAATTGCATCGTCCTTCGTTCGCTCCGGCACTTGAGGAGGGCTGGAAAATTCGTTTTCGCTCTTCCTTTCTTCACGGGATATCGGCACTTTCTTTTCTTCTCGCCTTCCTTAGATTCGTTTCGCATCTTCCCCGAGTGCAGTTTACTTTGAGAATTTTCAAGCAGGTCTCAAACTCCGCTGGATACTTTTTCTACGAACACTGGACTTTACCTACTATTAATAACTGTCACTAAATAGCCACAAATCTTGACTATTTTTTTCTTCAAATCAGTAAATCTTCTCTTCAAATCAGTAAATCATTTCTCTTATGGAAATGGTAAACGTGTTTTTCTCAGTCACTGACTTGATGCAATTGCATGGATCGAGTTAATATTCCAAGTGACCGCTCATTGCATGGATCGAATTAATATTCGAAATGACCGCTTCTCCATTCATTAGCATCAATTAGTGCACTTTTTTCTTCATTGCTTGAAATATTGCCTTTTTTTGCATTTGAGAGGTATAAACAATTATTAGTGAATCGAAAATAGCGCTTTTTTCATTATGAGATTGTGATTCTGCCGGTCCGTCGCGACGAATGTGCATCCGAGTATCGCGCGCGTGCATGATCAATAAATCCGAATCTACCGGGTGCGAGTGTGTGCGCTCTTCACACGGACGCCAATCTGACAATTCTCAGAGCGCGAAATAAAAGTGAATTTAAATAATAATTAGTAATTGTGGATTTAAAATTTTTTAAATAAAATTTAATTAACAAATATATTTTAAATTAGTTTAATTCCGAAAAATGTTCGTAAAAAAATAAACTTTACTGCGATTTTGAGAGTTCTGAGTTAATAGTTTGCCAACTATTAAAATTCTTTCTTTAAATTATACAATTTTGAATTATTTAAATTAGAACCAGATAACTTTGAAGTTGTTAACGTGACATTCCAATTTTCGGTTTGAAAATTATTGAGCTATAAATTACTTTAATTTAAAATTGTACAATTTTTAACAATTTAAATTTGAAATGAAAACAATGTTGATTTAATTCATAATTAGTATATATTATATTAATTTTTCCAATTGAATTTATTTATTGATCTATTCAAGGCGTTTTAATTTAATTTTGCCAAAAAAACTTGCAATTTTTGGCAAAATATTAAAATTGAAAATTAAAATTTCATTTAACACTTGAACTCTTGAAGTTTTTCAATTTTTGAACGATAAATATTCAACATTAAATAATTATAAAGCAGAAGGCATATAAATTAAACAGATTATTTGGAGGCATTCAATTAGTTAATATAATGCATATTTATAAAATTTAATTGAAATTATTTTCCAATTTTTTCCATTTATTAAGACTTTTAATTGGAAATTAAATTCTGAGCAATTTATATAAATAAGAGAGTCTCTAATGTTTAGATCTTAAATTGCCATTTTGAGTGTTCTGAATTTATAGTTTCTTAAATTATACAAGTTTGAATTATTTAAATTAGAAATTATAATTCTACAATTTTGAAAAATTTAAAGCGTTTTAATCTGGTTTTTCGAAAAACTTGAAATTTTTAGCAAAATATAAAAAAATTCCTTTCAAAATTCTTTTTAAAAAAATGTTCAAAAGGCTTTTTCTTTTTTTTTAATTACTTAGCTATAAAGGATTTTAATTTAAAATTGAACAATTTAAATTTGAAATGATAAAATATTGAACCTTTAAATTCTGAATCCAAGTTTTTTCAAAATAACACTTATTTTCGGTAAGCATTAATATAATTTTGATAATTTAAATAATAATTTTTTTCAACTGAATTTATTTATAAGCTAAATTACTTGATTTTATTATTTTCACATTTTAATGTGGTTTTTCTAAAAACTTGAAATTTTTAGCAAAATAAACATAAAAATTACGTTTAAAAATTATTTTTAGCAAAATTATTAAAAGGCTTTCTTTTTCGAATTATAAAGTTTGGAATTATTTAAATTAGAACCAAATAATTTTGCATTTTGTCAACATCACATTATTCCAATTTTAACCTTTTCTATTTTAAAATTATTTAGCTACAAAGGATTTTAATTCAAAATTGTACAATTTTGAACAATTTACATTTGAAACGAAAAAATGTTGAACCTTTAAATTCTGAATCCAAATTTTTTCAACTTAATTTATACGATAAATGACTTAAGTTTAATGTGTATCTCTAATGGTTTCAAATTTTAAAGCGTTTTAATTTGGTTTTTCCCAAAAACTTTAAATTTTTAGAAAATATATCTAAACTTTAAACTTCTAAATTTCCGAACAAAAAACATTCAAAAAAGTCAAGTTAAGGCTTTCTTTTGCAAGTTATACAATTTTGAATTATTTAAATTAAAACCAAATAATTTTGCATTTTGTTAACATGATATTATTCCGATTTTAACCTTTTCTATTTTAAAATTATTTAGCTTCAAATGATTTTAATTAATAATAATACAATTTTGAACCATTTAAATTTGAAACTTTTGGAACATCAGTTCACATTAGCCGTAGATATATCATATCCTAATTATCCTCTTCAATTAAATATTTATCCAAAATAAAATAAATTCACTTCAGTTTTTTGCTTTCTTTCCTTCTCTCAAATTACTCCTGATTTTTCGAAGAATTAAACAAAAATGTGTAGTGGTCCTTCAAGCCGGCTTTTGAAAGTAAAACGTTTATTGTGCTTAAACAATCGCTATTTGTGTTTCAATAAACTACTTCGGAACCACGTAATTTTTTGCATTCTTTCAAAAATCAGGGGTCATTTTAACACACAAAAAACTTTATGGGTGCCATTTAAAAAAAAGTAAGCCTTTTTTGGACCACCCTGATGGGTGTACACAACTATTACTCGTAAAGTAACACCGGCTATTAATCTTATTTTCATCGTGATTATTTTTTAAAAATCTGCGTCGTAAATATATTTTTTTTCAGTTGGATAATTTTCCTTTGCATTATGTCTGACATATCCGTAGTCGATTTATCAAATAGATCAATGGTATTGTTTTTCACATTAACGCCACTTCCTTGTTTTGCTTTTTTAGCATTAAGATTTATGTTTAAAGTAATCACATACAGATAATAAAATTTCAAATTTTCAGATTTAAATGAGTGACTTTTAATAATGATCCGGAATTTGTACTGACTCTCAATAATAAATTTCTTTGAGAATGTTGATGACAAAATATTTTTAAAAACACATTTTGGTTAAAGAATTCTTCAAAAAATTAAAAGAAGACTATAGCTACGTAGATTTAATGGAGACATAATTTTTAAAGAACATTTAAATAAAATATGTTAGAATTAGTAATTAAATATATAATGAATAAATAACAATTTTATTCCATTTACCCAATTCTAAAGCCAACAACAATAATCACTCTCAAAGGAATTGATTTTTAAATTGAGCAATTTTAAAAAACTTGTTCCAAATCTGATATTTTTGCAAAAAATTCGAAATTGAGAGATTGAAAAAATTTTAATTGGAAGCTAAATTGAATGTTTACTGCACTGAAGAAGCAGTTGTTGATACGCAAATTTTATTTGTCATTACAAGTGCGCGGAATTCTCTCGAGCTTTGAGGAAAAAGTTAACTATATTTAACGCAAATTTCAGAATTACTCAGAGTTTTGCAATTTTGTAAATAATTGAGACAATTTAAGGTTATTTAAGATTATGTAAGAATTGCAGCTTTTAAATACAATTGAAGTTAAAACAAAATCATTTAAATTACTGTTTCTTAAATAAACAATTTAAATCTAAACTATTTTAGTGGTTTAATTAGAACCGCAGAGGCCTATTGAAAAAAAAGAACAGTACATATAATACAGAGTATTGTCCTATTTTTTGAAAAAGGCCGCTTTATAAATTGTTAATTTATTTTTGCAGTATTTACACCAGTGGAATAAACAATTTTTTTTAAGTCGCTCAGATTTTTCCTGCAAAATTCACAGCAATTAGCATTGGTTCTATTTGGTAAATCGTTATAAATAAAGTGATAAAAAAATAAAAAATTCCAGCTTTTGATTTTTGATTATCTTATGAAAAAAATGAAGGTCGTAGGACAGTAATTATAACGGATTGAAGAAGAACGTTTCGTAAGCGTTCACTTTCCCCTTCCTTATCTTCTCGAGCGTTCCTGGGCTATTTTGATGTTTATTATTATGGCGAATTTTTTTTAATGGAAGTTTTTGTTAGTGAAAAATAATATAAAAATAGAAATTTAAAAAAATGTTACGTTGCAGTTAGAATATTTTAGAAAATGCGCAATGAAGTCACTTTTCTGGATTTGGCTGATTATTTTTAGCATCTTCAATTCAGAATTAAGGGTTTTAAATAAAAATGGTTCAATATTAACAATTTTAATCGTTTGGAACTAATAGTTTATTAAAAAATCTTCAATTTCCAATTCTGCAACATTGGAATATTTCAATTTAATACCAAGCGATTACTTTTTTGTTAAAAATTAATTTGTTATGTTAAAGATTCATTATTTTAATTGAAAATTCATCTTCTTGGTAGAAAAATGAGATATTTTCTTGATGTTTTTTTGTTTGAAATCAATTTTTTAAACTAAAAAGAAACAGCTAGAATAATGATGAAAACGCAGTGCTGACTGTGCACATTAAATTAAAAATGAAAATTTTTTTCCGGTAAGCGCGCAGTTTTTTCGGGCGATAACCGATAAGAGAGACAGCAGCCGATAAAAGACAAATAGCTTTGCTTATCTGTTCTCGATAATAATTACACCTCCATCATTTGAAAGATAATAATAAGACTCTCACTCGAGTTTGTACTTATTGGCTTGCTCTGTTTACCTTTAAAAGTAGCTTTAAAGTGCAAAACCGGAAATATCCTGTAATGGCTGAAGCAAATCTTCCTTACAGTGCACTCAGGCACATTACCCGGAAATCCTCTGCAAATATTATCTTGTGTCCGGCAAAGGAAACATCTCTAGATTCTACATTCTAGATTCTCGAACTAACCGAAAGTTTACTGTGCCCACCTCTGTTTTAAGGATGCGCAAATCTAAAAAGGTACGGAAGCCTTGAATTCCTCTTAGCAGATGTTTCTGTGTACAATGTACATGCCAGATTAAGTTTTAACATTTAACTGAACGGTCAAAGTTTATGGAAGCGATAATCTGCCTATAATACAGATTAGTTTTAAAAAAACATCAAATTTGAGTGATTTTTAAACATTTTCATTTGTTTAAACATTTTGGGAAATGTTCATGCATGGATCGAGTTAATATTCTAAATGACCGCTCATTGCATGGATCGAGTTAATATTCGAAATGACCGCTCATTGCATGGATCTAGTTAATATTCGAAATGACCGCTCCTTCAGTCATCAGAATCAATTAGTGCCTTTTTTCTTTGCATTTGAGAGGTATAAAACACTAGTAGTGAATCGAAAATACTTTTTCTTCATTATGAGATTGTGATTCTGCCGGTGCGTCGCGACGAATGTGCATCTGAGTATCGCGCGCGTGCATGATCGATAAATCCGAATCTACCGAGTGTGTGTGCGCTCTTCACACGGACGCCAATCTGACAATTCTCAGAGCGCGAAATAAAAGTAAATTTAAATAATACTTAGAAAGTTTACTGTGTCCACCTCTGTTTTAAGGATGCGCAAATCTCGAAAGGTACGGAAGCCTTGAATTTCTCTTAGCAGATGTTTCTGTGTAAAATGTACATGGCGAGTGCATATGCAAGGTTGCTAATTCTTCCAGGTATTATTCCAGTAAGAGGCAGATTAAATTTTTACATTTAACTGAACGGTCAAAGTTTATGGAAGCGATAATCTGCCTATAATACGGATTACTTTTTAAAAAACATCAAATTTGAGTGATTTTTAAACGTTTTCATTTGTTGAAACATTTTGGAAAATGTTCATTTTTAGATGATTTATTATCGGAAGTAAATGCAGGCCTTGGACTATTGCAATTCCTACAAACAAAAAAATTTGTTTCTTTGGACAAAAATAAAAAAGAGGAAAAAAATGAGAAGGCAACCAACCAAATCCCCTTACTTCTCTTTTTTATTTTTGTCCAAAAAAACAAATTTTTTTGTTTTTTGGAATTGCAATAGGAACATTTTGGTTGAAAATTTGTCTTTGTCTTGAAGATTCAGCAGTTTGATTGAAATTTTTTTTTTTTTTTCTTGACTAACAATTTTTTTTAAATTGAAATTTCAACTGATTTGTTGAACATTCATGTTTTTGGTTTAAAAATGAAATCGATAATCTGTTTCGATGAAAATTAAATTTCTTGTTAAAAATTATCATTTTCAGGTTGAAAATTCAACTGTTTTGTGGAAAATTCGCAGTTTCGGCTTGAAAATTCAACAATTTAATAGGAAATTTAACTTTTGGGTTAAAAATTCGTCAATTTTATTTAAAAATCATACTTCTTGATTGAAAATTCGTCTTTTTGGCTTAAAAATTCCACAATTTGATTGATTTTTTCTTTCTTGACTACCAATTTTTTTAAATTGAAAATTCAACTATTTTGTTGAAAATTCATCTTTTTGGTTTACAATTTCACCTTTTTCTGTAGAAATTTCACATTTTTCGATTAAAAGTGCAATTAAAAAATTATTCTTATTACAATCAATTGATCTGGTTAAAAATTAATCTTTTTCGTTGAAAATTAATTTTTGTTGATGAAAATTCAAACTTTTGGGTCGGAAATTCAACAATTTAGTAGAAAATTTGACTTTTGGGTTGAAAATGTATGTATTTTGTTGAAAATTAAAAAATTTGGTTGATTGTTTCTTTCTTTTTTGATTACAAATTTTTTTCAATTGAAAATTCAATTTTGTTGCACATTCATCTTATTGGTTTAAAAATTCATCTCTTTCTGTAGAAATTTCACATTTTTTGGTTCAAAAAGCAACTATCTGGTTAAAAATTAATTTGTTTCGACGAAAATTAAATTTTTTGTTGAAAATTCACATTTTTAGGTTGAAAATTCAACTGTTTTGTAGAAAATTAATAGTTTGGGCTCAAAAATTCAACTATTTCGTAAAAAATTTAACTTTTGGGTTGAAAATGTATGTATTTGATTGATTTTTGCTTTCTTTCTTGACTAAAAATTTTTTTAAAGGTAAAATTCATCTATTTTGTTAAACATTCATCTTTTGGTTAAAAAAGCAACTGTCTGGTTCAAAATTAAATTTTTTGTTAAAAATTCTGATTTTCAGGTTGAAAGTTCAACTGTTTTCTAGAAAATTCAACTGTTTTATAGAAAATTCATAGTTGCGGCTCAAAAATTCAACAATTTAGTCGAAAATTTAACTTTTGGGTTGAAAATTCAACAATTTTGTTTAAAAATCACACTTCTTGGTTGAAAATTCCTCTTTTTGGTTTAAAAATTCAACTCTTTCTGTAGAAATTTTACATTTTTTGGTTGAAAATGCAACTAAATAAACTTTATTGTTATTATTTCATATTCTCGTGTTGAAAGTTCAACAACTTGGTATAAAATTCGACTGTTTGGTACAAAATTAATCTGTTTTGTAAAAAAATTCATTTTAATTAATATAATTTATATATATATATATATATATATATATATACATATATATATATATATATTTGTTTTTTTAGTCAAATTCTCAACCTACTGAATGCTTGTTTTTACAAATAAATAATAAATTGTTGATTTTTCAACCTGAAGGTATTTCAAGAAAAAATCCTAAGCTTTTTTTTAGTACAAAAAAAAGAATGCAAGAAACCTTAATTTAAAGAAGTCAAATTTTTTGAACGGCCCCAAACTGAATCGAACATATCCATATACGAGCATACATAGCTTTTGCATTCATCAGACATAATCAACGTATAATTAGTAATTATAATAATTATAATAGTAATTATATAGTATATAATAGTAATTATATAGTATATAATAAATTATACAGTGATTATAATAATTAAGCTGATAATTAACAATTAAATTGCAGATTCTTCAAGCACTTTGGAATCATTTCTTGATATGAATTATTCTGAGATGGTGTGATACATCATTTAATTTGATTTAACACCGATTTTTTCCCTCAGTTATCACTAGAAAGGATCAATATTTATTTGTAGCATGAAATGCAAAATATGACGCACGGAACTTTTCATTACGTCAATTTAATCGTGAATCTGGGTACGTTAATACCGCGATGCGTGCGACTCGGTCATTAAAGAGGTTGGAGGGTTCGAAATACATAAGGAAAAGAACCAAGGCATGTTATCGATTAAATAAACTTTCCTGCTGTTAAAAAGCAGTGAATGCTGCAACAGACATTATATCTCTACGGGGGCAAAATTAGGAAGATAATTTATAAGAAGAATTAATAAAAACACTGAAAACAGCATTTTTTGTTTTAAAGAAAATTTCTTCAAATCAAAGAAACATATTCATTGGCTCTCAGTTCAAGAAAAGTTTCTTTGATTCAAATTAAAAACGGTTTGCTTCTTCATAAACTTCCGAGTGAAGTTCCTGAAAATAGTAATTACTTAATTTAGGGAAGCTTTAATTGACTTGATGAAAAGAATATTGTGAGGGTTTTGAGACAAGTTAAGATGATCAGAATTATTGAAGTATTGTGGACACTTTGCATTTCGATATAGGAATGAGTCCTGGAAGGGTTGAAGGACACGCTTATTTACGTCACGTATTCGTTCACTTGTCTTAATACAACAAAACAGACATTACCCGATGTGTCATTGAATTATTGTTGAGTCATTTCGGACCGGCATTAAGCACCGACATTCCAATCTTATTGAATGTGTCAAGATGATGCTTGGTTCTAGTATGATTTCAAGTGCCTAATTTCACATTTAAAAGTTTGCAAATATTGTGCAAAATTTTTGAAAAAGTTCGAGGACACGAGGAAAGGTCATACTTCAATGTCTTAATAATTACTTTAGCACTTATGCTGAATTGTTTTGGAAAACTTCAAGCCTATGTAGTTCCTTCCAACTTGATTCGAAGCTGAGTTAGCATTCTTTGCTTTTATTTACTGCAGACACCAAAGTTACAAATATTTTCGGATTTTTAAAATATAACGAAAGCTGATCAAGTTACACTCAGAAAAAAATGGTCTTGAACCAAAAGAATTGTTTATACATGAAATATTGGTTGAACCAAACCAATCTGTCGGGCAACAATTGTTTTTCAATAGTCAGTTTTTCTATGCGTGTTCATTCCAGTATACATTTTTTTACGATGATTTTTAACGTTTCTGGAATGTGCTTGGTCGGGAATGCCGAGGAAAATATTTTTACGGCATGTTAAAGCTGGTTCCGAAATTGTGGGATATTTTAGATTTAGATACCTGTGCGTGTACATTTACCTGGAGTTTTCGAACGTAGGGTCTTGGAATTGTAAGGGAAGCGAACAGCTGGCTAGATAATTGCGCCGACGCGACGCGACGATATTAATGGTCCTGAAATTCGCCTCTGGGTTTCTCTCGCACTTCCAGGTATATGATCTTGTACTTAGATACAGCTTCAAGAATACAATCTATACCTGATGCAGCAGATTCAGGTACATGCGAGCATACCTAGCATCTCCTTGCTCTTCTATTATCTAACGGAAAAAATCTGCAGATTTGCATATTTATGTAGGGGTTCAAACGTCGACTTTCATCAATCTTCAATCATCCAAGGGTTTATGGTATCATAAATTACCCTATTAACCACATTTCTTTTGTCCATTTTCAAACAATAATTGCCAGCTGTGCATATAAAAATTATTCTAACACTTCAGGGCATTGTGTCGTCTGTTGAATGTTTGCTTTTTATTTTCATCGAAATTTTGAATCAAGTTTTAAAATGCGAACTCTAGCAATGTTTCTGTTCTTCAAAGTGGACCAGTTGTGGTTCAATTTTGTTTAGGAAATGATTGGATGTTCTTATAAAAATGAACAGGAAAACAAGGTTCTTTTACCAATTTTTCTGCCCTGTTTAAAATGTAACATGTTTTCTACATCCATTACCTTGTAAACTGCTCTAAACACATTAGTTTGTTAAGAATTCGGATGATGGTTGTTTTTTATACTTTGGACAGACAAGAAAACTATTATGAAACTGATGATGTTTGTTGTTGGATCAAGTGAAACGTTTTTCGTATGTTTATTTTTATAAACATGTTTTGAATGTAGCCCAGTAAAATAGCTTCATGAGACGAGAAGAGCTTTTTGTTTTTGTTCATCATGAAACTTTTTCTGTACTATTACCAAAATGTTTTGTTTCCTGTGTTGTGAAGTAGAAATTTTTGTGTTGTGAAGTAGAAAATATGTACTTCTAACACAAGTTCCATTGAATATTACGCAACTCGTTAATGTAGAACGTCTAGACACTGTCGAGCAGGCATTAAGGACATTAGCACGAAATGGCGTTGTATTTGATTAAAGTGCCGGTGACCTTTGTTCTCAACTGAAAATTCCATCTTGTCAGTTTATGTTGTGCCGAAACATATATGTTGTATAGAGGTGTGTTGCACTTGTGCATGTGTATTCATCTTCTCACCTAATCCTAACAAATGACAAATCCTATGAATCCCCCGCCTGTAGCTGACACCTTATTGTATGCAGCATCCGAGAGGCAAGGTTCTCCATTCAGGTATTTCTGAAAGTCGCCAATAGGGTACCGATATTTCATGATTTTGGGGAAATTTGTGTCAACATTATCATTGTGTTTGAGCTGTCCAATTTCCGAGAATCGTACAATGCCCACTGTGGTACAACTGTGATAGTGACCTGATACAGAAATCATAGTTTAGTTAGGTTTAGCTGAATACCTATAATGTTATAATCATGTACAGAGAAAAAAGTTTCATTTTGAAGAAAGAAATGGCGTCCGAATGTACTGAAACAAAATTGAACCCTGATTGGTTCATATTGAGCAATACGAATATGGAAAGCAATTCAACTGTTTTTTTGGTTTTTACGTGGGTTAACTGAGCGAACATGAATGATGTTCAAAATGAGTTGGTGAGAAGCAAATCAATTAATAGAACCCAATAAGGAAATCCAACTATTTTTCTTTGAAAGGTAACTTTTGAGTTACAAATTCTACAATTATATTTTTGATTGAGAATTCATCTTCTTGGTTGAAAATTGTATTATTTTGTTGAAAATTCAACAATTTTGTGAAAGTCATCCTGTTTTATTGAAAATTCGTATTTTTGGGTTGAAAATTAATATTTCCGGGTTGAAAATTCAAGTGTTTTATAGAAAGTTCAATCTGGAAACACCAGTTCTCGTAAGATCACTGAAGTTAAGCATTGTTGGGCGCGGTTAGTACTTGGATGGGTGACCGTTCAGGAAATACTGCGTTGCTGTTGGCCCGTCGTGGGTGTGGTGGGCCCACATTGGTAGTAAATATCCACCTAGAAACACTACCCGAATCGGGTAGTGAGGCAATGAACTTTCGAGTTCAAACTGCTAATCAATTTTTTTTTTTTTTTTTTTTTTTTTTTTCCTGTAGGACTGAACAATCTTTCTTGATGAAAATTCAACTCTTTTGTTAAAAATGCGCCTTTTTGGTTCAAAAGTTAATCTCTCGGTACAAATTTATTCTTTTTTTATTCAAAATACAACTGTTGTAAATTAATTCTTTTTTAGTAGGATTCTATTATTTTGTTGAAAATTCTCATTTTTTTGGGTTGAATTCAACTGTTTTTGATTTAAATTTAATATCATTTTTGGTTGGAATATCAACTATTAAATTTCTCGTTGAAAGTTAATCTTTTTTTCGGCGAAAATTCAACTGTTTTGTTGAAAATACATTTTTTGTTTATGAAAATTCAGATTTTAGGTTTGAAAATTCGTCTTTTTCGCTTGGAAATTCGACAATATGGTTCAAATTTATTTTCTTTCAGGACTGGCAAAATTTTTTCTTTTTTTTCAAACTCACCTCTGTTTTTTTCTGGTTGCAAATTAATCTCTTTTTGTTGGGTATTCAACAATTTTGTTGAAAATTCAACATTTTTGTTGAAAATTGAACAATTTTCTTAAAAAGTCATCATTTTTGTTTGAAAATTCAACTGTTTTATAGAAAATGCGTCGTTTTTGGTTGAAACTTCAAGTGTTTTGGATTTAAATTTAAAATCCTGTTTGGTTGGAATATCACCTATTAAATTAAATAAATAAAAATATTAAAATTCAACTGTTTTGTTGAAAATCCATTTTTCTGTTGTTGAAAATTCATCTTTTTGGTTTGAAAATTCATCTCTTGGTAGAAATTTATTTTTGTCGAGGATTCAACTATTTTGTTATAAAGTTTTTGGTTGAAAATTCAAGTGTTTTATAGAAAATTTATCTTTCTCGCTTGAAAAATCAAGAATGATTAATTTTTTATTCTTTGATGATAGAAAAAGTTTTCGTGGTTGAAAATTCAACTCTTTGGTTGAAAATTCGTCTTTTTGGTTTAAAAGTTCATCTCTTGGCAGAAATTTTATCTTTTCTGGTTGAAAATTAATTTGTTTTTATTGCGAATTCAACTATTTTGACGAAAATTCTTCCTTTTTTGTTTTGAATTTAACTATTTTTGATTGAAATTTAAAACCTTTTTTGCTTGAAATATTATCTATTAACTATCACATCTTTCGTTGAGAATTCATCTTCTTTGGTCGAAAATTCAGCTTTTTTGTTGAAAATTCATCTGGTTGGTTAAAAATCAACTTTTTTGTTGAAAATTCAAATCTTTTTTCGAAAATTCGTCTTTTTCTCTTAAAAATTCAACAATGTTGAATTTTTTTTCGGGACTGACAAATCGTTCTTCATTCAAAATTCAACTCTCGTTGAAAATTCAACAATTTTGTTAAAAAAACATCTTTTTTTGGTTCTAAATTCGTATTTTTTGTTTGAAAATTCAACAATGTGATTGCATTTTTTTGCCTTTCTGGACTTAAAAATCTTTCTTGGTTGAAAATTCGACGCCTTGTTTGAAAATTAAGATTAAAGATTAATAAGTTAAAAAATAAGTTTTAAAAACACTATTCGTTTATTTACCTGTA
>CAKNYM010053104.1:566689-587120 GCA_932195095.1 Andricus curvator
TACCTTTTATCTGTTGGATAAAAACGCTGGAAACAGTTGAAAACTACAATTATCCGACGGTAGATAATTTTTGTCAATAATAAGTTATATCTACAGTAAATCCCCGAGATATCTTTTATTTGAAGTTGGATAGAAACGCTGCAAACAATTGAAAACTACAATTATTAGTGAATCCCCGAGATACCTTTTATTTGAAGTTGGATAAGAACGCTAGAAACAAACTACAATTATCCGACACCAGAGAATTTTTATCACGAGCCGCATAAAAATGATCGGTCGTCGAATAATTGTATTTGTCAATTGTTTGCGACCTTTTTGTCCAACTTCAGATAAATAATATCTCGGGGATTGTGTTCAGTTAACCTGGAAAATAAAACAAATTTGACACTCTTAAAGACTTAATGTTTTTAGGAAAGTCATATAACAAGAGAGAGGTAGCTACAGAAAATTGTGTAGGCACGTACATAAAGAGGGTTTATTATCGGTGATTGCGCGAAACGTAATTAGGTCCGCACATGTAGGCCGCCATGACGAAGCTCTCGAGTGGCAGAGAACGACAGGACTTGTTTTAAAAATAGGCACTTCAGATGTGCAATTCGCATGCGTTTTTCATTATTGTCGTGTCTTTCGACAAACAAGTAGTGAACAACATTCTGTAACATGATCATTTATCTTTTTTCTACTAGGTCTACCCTATCACAGTAAATCCCCGAGATACCTTTTATCTGAAGTTGGATTAAAACGTTGCAAACAATGGAAAACGAAAATTATCCGATGGATAATTTTTATCCGCCTCGTGGTAAAAATTATCCGTCGGATAATTTTCGTTTTCAATGGTTTGCAGCGTTTTTATCCAACTTCAGATAAAAGGTATCTCGGGGATTTACTGCGAATATAACTTATTAGTGATAACAATTGTCTGCCTTCGGATAATTGTAGTTTTCAATTGTTTGCAGCGTTTTTATCCAACTTCAGATAAAAGGTATCTCGGGGATTTATTGTGGATAGAAATTATTAGTGATAAAAAGTTATCTGCCATCGGATAATTGTAGTTTTCAATTGTTTGCAGCGTTTTTATGCAACTTCAAATAAAAGGTATCTCGGGGATTTACTAATAATTGTAGTTTTCAATTGTTTGCAGCGTTTTTATCCAACTGCAGATAAAGGTATCTCGGGGATTTACTATGAATATAACTTATTACTGATAAAAATGATCTGCCGTCGTATAATTGTAGTTTTCAATTGTTTGCAGCGTTTTTATCCAACTTAAGATAAAAGGTATCTCGGGGCTTCACTGTGATGTCCGAGAAAACCCGGAAATCAGGGAGAAGCTTTGTCAAATTTGAATTAAAAATTGTTTCATTGCGCTTCTAATTTCCGACGTTTGGGAGTATTTGGAGCTCATGACTCGAATGAAATGCTGAGTGCATCCTGTCGAGATTGACTAGTGTTGCGCGGTTTTGACATTCTTTCGGAAGCCTAGTAAGTGCGAAACTGCGGAGACACGCAGAAGCGCGTTCGCATTACGCTTGATAGTTGATACCGCACTTGGGCACCGCGGTACTTAGGTACCAACACGTGACTGAATCATGGCACCGTATGGAAATGAATGTGGGTATTATTGCGCTGCGTACGCGTATATAGTAGTACTCCTTAGCGGATTCATTGGTGCTGGGTCGGGCGCGTGTACTGAGACACATTATACGGTGTGTATTTTTATCAACGGAAGTGCGTCGTTGCCGGTTGCGCATTCCTCTAACTACTGTCTGGAAAACCAATGCACGAGCAGTCGCGCATGAATGTGTCCCCCTGGATTTATATTTTTACATATATGACTCCGGCCGGTTCATTGCGGGATGTTTCCAAAGTCGTGATATCCTCCCACACGAGTCCGCCAAAAAAGAGACGACTAAGAATACATACCAAACTGATGTCAAGTACAGTTGCTACACATTATCAACAGTTTCTCGAACTGACTTCTTATCAGGGTGGTCGCTAAATTTCATTTTCGAAATTCCAGATGGAAAAAAAGCTGGGTTCATTTTGAGTCGGATGTTGACCCTTGATTGACTTTTTTTCTGTGCGTGCCTTTTTCCTGAACATTAATGTTCAAAGATAATATTTTCGAATAAAAATTTAAAAATTTCAGCTTTATTTGTTTCAACAAAATACGATGAACTTTTTTACCATAATACATGAATTTCCAATTCAAAAGGACGAATTTTTAACAAAACAGCTGAATTTTCTACCAAAAAAGATGAATTTTTACCAAAATAGTTTCATTTTCAACAAAATTACTCAATTTTCAACCAAATGATCGAGTTTTCAAATAAAAAAGGAATAAACGAAAAAAAGTTGCATTTTCAACCAAACAATTGAATTGTTTGGAAGACATTTGAATTTTCCACAAAACAGCTGAATAAATTTTCGACCAAAAAAGAAGACTTCAACATAACAGTTTCATTTTCATCAAAATAATTAAATTTTCAACCAAGTGGTTGAATTTTCAAACAAAAAAGACTAAACTACAACCAAAAGCAGTTGTATTTTCAACCAAACATTTGCATTTTTTAGAAGACCGTTGAATTTTTTAAAAGATGAATGTTCAACAAATCATTCGAATTTTCGATTAAAAAAGATTAATTTTCAAAAAAAATCCTGCATTTTCAACACGAAAAGTTGAATTAGCAAAAAAAAAAAAAAAAAAAAAAAAGATAAATTCTGAACAAAAAATTTAATAGTTCATATTAAAAACAATTTTAGCAAAATAATGCAATTTTCAACCGAAGGCTTGAATTTTTAACTAAAATGAGGAATCTGTAACCAAAAAAATATATATTTTTTAATAAAGTACTTTAACGTTGAATCAAAAAGACAAATTTCCAACCAAAAATACGAATTTTCCACAAAACAGTTGAATTTTCAACTCGAAAATGTAATTTTTCAACAAAAAAGTTAATTTTCAACCAAACAGGGCATTTTTAACTAAAAAGGGGAAATCTAAACCAAAAAAGTTGACTTTTTTACAAAATAGTTTCATATTCAACGAAATAATTAAATTTTCAACAAAATAGTTAAATTTTTAAGCAAATTGTTGAATTTTCAACCTACAGAGATGAATTTTCAATCAAATGGTCGAATTTTTAAATAAAAAAGATTAAACTACAACCAAAAACAGTTGCATTTTGGACCAAACAATTGCATTTTTTAGAGGGCAGTGGAATTTTCAACAAAACAACTGTATTTTCGAACAAAAAAGATTACTTTTTAACAAAATAGTTTCATTTTCATCAAAATAATTAAATTTTCAAGAAAACAGTTGAATTTTTACCCTAATTGTTGAATTTTCAACCAAATGATCGAGTTTGCAGACAAAAAAGATTAAACGGCAACCAAAAACAGTTGAATTTTCAAACAAATAATTGCATTTTTTAGAAGACAATTGAATTTTCAAGAAAAGATGCATTTTTAATCCGAATGGACAAATTTTCTGTCAAAATAGATGAATGTTCAACAAACCATTTGAATTTTCGACAAAAAAAAAAGAATTCTGAATGAAAAATCTAATAGTTGATATTTCAGCAAAAAAAAAAAAAAACTACATTTTTGACAAAATAATTAAATTTTCAACCAAAGAGTTCAATTTTGAACTAAAATTATGAATCTCTAACAAAAGAAAATTATTTTTGAACCAAGTAGTTCATCTTTGAATCAAAAGACAAATTTTTAACCCAAAAAATGAATTTTCTACAAAACAGTTAAGATTTCAACCCGAAAATATTAATTTTCAACAAAAGATGAATTTTTAATCTGAATGGACAAATTTTCGGTCAAAATAGTTGAATGTTCAACAAATCAGCTGAATTTAAAAAAAAAAATGAATTCTGAATGAAAAATCTAATAGTTGATATTTCAACAACAAAAAACAAAAAATGCATTTTTAGCAAAGTTCAACTTTCAACCTAGAGATTAAGTTTTCCAAACAAAAAAACGAATTTTCAACTCGAAAATATAATTTTTCAATAAAAAAGTTAATTTTCAACCAGAGAGTGCAATTTTAACTATAAAGAGGAAATTTGGATCAAGATCAATTTTTTTTACGATAAATACGAATTTTCAACAAAAAATGGAATAAAATTTTAAAGCTTTAAAAAATTTATTTCCAACAAAACAAAAAATAATTTGTTCAACAAAGTAGTGAAAGTATAAGCCAGAAATATGAATTTTCGACTAAAATGATGAATCTTCAACTAAAATAGTTCAATTTCCAGTTTAAAATTGATTTTCAACGAGAAGAACGAATTCGTAACCAAAAAGACTGAAAAAAGTGAAATAGAAATAGGCTTTGAGGCTTTTTTTGAAAATTTTTTCAAAATTTACTAAACAGAGACATTAAGCCTTTGACTTTGATTCCGTTCTTAAAAGTTCGGTCCTTGGTCAACTCTACATATAATTTCATATTCCGTAATATTGACTGAAACTAAAAAAAAATTAATTTATTGAAAGTAATGGAGAGACACCATCACGTAAATTAGAAATGCAACAAAATTCCATAAATCTCTTGTATGTCGCAAGTCAAGAGTCCACTTTTTTGTCATCGTATATTTAAATCACAGTTCCGGATTCATCCAAATTTTTTTTTCACCGTCATATGATCTAAAATACCAACTAATTTTAGCTCGAAGCACAAGACCGTGTTTTTGGTACTTGTTGGTGGATAAATCACGTTCTTGGTAATGGCCGTCGGCGGTAAATGATGCCATGCGTATAAGGTGAGCCTAGTTTGTGGTACCTAACAGATGGAAATTACCGATCCGATATGCAAATAACCTGTGACTGCTAATGTACCAGTAACGGTAACCTCGTTAACGGATAGTTACATGAAGTTGGGAGAGCCCGAGCGAACGAAATATCAACTTCAGATATTTTTTTATCAAGATCCGCAAATCCATATCTTGTGTTCTGTCAATCGAGCGTATTTTTGAAAGAAGGGACTCACTTGTACGTCGTTAGGGGAATAAACGAGCAAACAAGATTCTCTTCCTCTTTTATTTTAAGGAATAATTAAGAAAGATAGATGGTACTTTTAGAGTTGCATGTTACTGAGACAGAACCCTTATTTTATTCTGGGAATGCTTTCCAGCAAGTTGAGGCTTATTGAAACATCTGAGAAGCAAATAAAAATTGGTAATGAGTCAAGAACTGAGAATGCAAATTTATCATCGGACATGCACTTTATGTAACCAAGTGTTCTAGAGTGAGACAAAGTGAAAGGTAAAGTTCTTTTGTAAGTTGCACTCTTCTTTATTTTCACGAACTCCTCCCACGAGCTTCGACCCACTACACCTGCATTATATCATTTTTAGAAATATTTATAAATTAATATGGCTTTCACTTGACATTTTTCTCGATGAATACATATATCCATGTACTTTCTCTAAATCATATCTAAACTGGTCATATGACTAACGCAGTATTCACTGTTACATGTGAGATTTATAATTCTTTTGAAAAATTTCTTATTCCTTCAAAATTTCCTGTGAACGTTGGATTCAGTAAAAATTGCAATTTATTCCCCATGAGGGTCACATTGGAAATAATGTCGCACTTTAGTTTCTTGTAAAACCAGTTTTTAATAGAGTAATACTTGTCAGAAAAAGATCTTCAAACACTACAGGAAAGTGTAATAAAGATTGCAAACAATTTTTTGTTTTTTCATATATGCCAATATTTATTTTAGGCATTCATTCGTGTAGCATGAAGTTTAGGATGGTCAATACCGCCAACACCTTGGTTTGAACGAAAATTCTCATTCTGGTTAATATTGCGGTTATTGGACTGCAGTTGGATCCAAATGTTCACCTCTGGCTACTGCATTCCTCTCGTAGGATCGTCATCTCTGAAAAACATTTCTGATTAATGCTCAACAAGTTTACTTATTTGGAAAAAAGTAGCTAATCCATCTTGGTTAATGTAATTGAGAAAAGTAGTGAACGTGGAAACAGTTATTACAACAACTCATCTTAGTTCCCTAAGGCCTTAATGTGTTTTTTTAGTGCACTTCAATGGTTTAGGTATTCAGCCTAACTAAGAATTTAGTTTAGAATTTAGTTTAGAGATGTTTTTAATTAATTCCAATATAATTTTGGCTATAGAGTAAACCGAAGATACCGAACTACATGCTCTATATTTTGCTACAACAAAATTGCTCATATTGTTCTTCAAATTGAGCAATAGATTCATTTCCCATCTTGTTTCCTCATTTTACACGAATTTGTAGCCGATGTTAAGACAAGTTTGCGATTTGCGGACAATGCTCATAATCCGTATGTATATGTCGATATATAACCAATCGGTATGTTTTGCGAAGCCATGACTGCTCCCGCTCTGCACATAAACGGATCAGAAACCATGCAATCGTATCTACTTTTCTACTTACCTTTAGTTAGGGTGCTTCGCATGCATGCCCGCACGACATCTGAGTATGCATGACTGACTCTTTACGATCACCGCGAACAGCATATTTAGATTCCTCATTGTCCAACAGAATCTGTGAAAACAAAACACAAAACTTTTTTGTCGCACCTCTTGTACTTATGTTCGTACTTTGATTAAGAATTGAACAAATATCTTAAACCTCTTTGCTAACTTTGCAAAGAAAGTTGCAATATTTCGCGCACAATTACAAGAGGGTCAAACCAATTGATCAGAGATTAAAATCAGTTTGGTCGTTGATTCCAGACGACGGGTGTGAATGAAAGCTGTAATTGATTAACCCTCAGCGGGGTAATACTTCTCAGATAAAATCAAACCGTGATTGTCAGCCGATTTGGAAAATGCAAAAATTGCGATAATTGAGAAATCAATTTCCTTTCTCCCTGCTCCACATTGAAATCTTTGTGGTGAAAGTAATTTTATGAAACCTCAATTACGCACATCTTCAGAATGTGAATTTTCCACATTCGTTGTCAAGGTGATATACAATTCATAAAATGATATCCAGGAGATTAGACGTATGAACAAAGAAAAAAGGATGATATTAATACCATATTGAATAAGTTTAGTATCAAATCCGGAATTCATTTTCATAATGTTTTAATTAATATTGTTGTTTACTAAAAAGACAATAGATATCCGAATGTTAAAACTGAAATTGAGCTAAAATAATTATTGGATTTATCCCTTTACGAATAAATCTATAGAGCGTTCTGGATAATGTGTGTTCAATTTCGAGTTAACGAAATGCGGAATACTAGTTAACTTTTCACCGAGCAATCGGTTGTGAGCCGATAGCCGTGGTTTAATTAATTTAGAGCTTGACAGGGAAAGAATCGATCACTGTGGAGCAGTGGGGATTAAAATGTCGCTCATTACACGTTCCAACAGTAAATCATGTACGTCAGCTGTGGATTTTCCTTTTTCGCCAACCAACTTTTAACAATTAATTGGATAATTTTATTTTATTTTTTATAACATTTCTCGTTGAGGCTAACATTGTTGTATTATTTTCGTAAAATAGATGCAAGTTTCTGTTTGTGTTGTAGAGTAGTAATAAATCTTGTAAATTGTGTGCTTAGGGACCATTTTTGAGAGTTGGAAACGGCGGGGGTGGTACTTGGATGCCTAGGGACAATTTTTGAGAGTTGGAAATGGCGTTGGCTGTGGTTATTGGTTGTCTAAGGCTATTTTTTGAGGGTTGGAAACGGCGGGGTTATTGGGTACCTAGCGAAAATTGTTGATAGGTGGAAACGGCGAGGGTGGTTCTTGGTTGCCTTGGGAAAATTGTTTAGAGTTGGAAATGGCGGTGGCTGTGGTTATTTTTGTTTAAGGTTAATTTTTGAGAGTTGGAAACGGCGAGGGTGGTTCTTGGTTGCCTTGGAAAATTTTTTTAGAGTTGGAAACGGCGAGGGTGGTTCTTGGTTGCTTTGGACAAATATCCTAGAGTTGGAAACGGCGAGGGTGGTTCTTGGTTGCATTGGGAAAATTTTTTAGAGTTGGAAACGGCGGTGGCTGTGGTTATTGGTTACCTACGAATTTTTGAATTATTTTATTCATTAAGAGTGATGAAATTTATTGTAATTGAAAGTCAATTTATTTGGATTGGAAGATATTTTAAATTTGCATCTTCTTATGATTTCAGGCGAATCCATGTCAACATCCAATTGTTATCTTGAGGGATGTGGCTTCTTCAGACATGGAATCCTTACTGCGTTTCATGTATCATGGAGAAGTTCATGTGGGACAGGAGCAGCTGGCTGCTTTTTTGAAAACAGCTCAAATGCTCCAGGTTCGAGGTTTGGCCGATGTCAACAGTGGCGCTGCTGCCAAAATCCCACAGGCACCACCAACGACAGGAAACAACGGTAGCGCACCAGTAAGTAAAGTTATTTTATAATTTTAATACAATAATAAATAAATAAATTAGATTAATTGATAAATTATTGTTTTATTTAATTTAATTAATTTAATTTTTTTTAATTAATAATTAATTAATAATTTAATTTAAATTAATTTAGTTAATAAATTAATAAATAAATCAGGGTGGCGACTTGACCGTCAACCGGGAATTTTATTGACTGGGAAAAACCCGGGAATTTAATTTAAAAAACCGGAAATTTACTTCTGATCGTAGGAAAAATTCAAGAAATATAATTTCATTTGTAACAGGGAAATTTTTTACATCAAACGGGAATTTTTAAAAAGAATTATAATCCGGATGTAGAAGAAAGGAATTTTAAAAAAAAGTCAGAAGTCATCACAATTTCAAAGTTCCCTCTAAATTTTAGATAAGGAAAGTACTTCAAACTGTTTTTAGAGTAGAAGTAGTATTTCAAAGAAGAAATATTTCTGAATTATATTAGAAAACTTTTTTACATTGTTCGTTGCGCATTCATTTTTTTTAAATTAAAAATTCAACTACTTGGTTAAAAGTTAAAGTCTTTTGTTAAAAATTAATTTCTTTGGTTGAAGATTCATTTTAATTTAAAATTCATCTCTGGTTGAAAATATAACTTCTCTGTTGAAAGTCAATTTATCTTTTTCTGGTGAAAATTCAACTATTTGGTTGAAAATTGTTATTTTGCATTTCAAAATTACACTATTTGTTTGAAAATTTATGTTCATAAAATTTAACTATCCCAGTCGAAAATTTATCATTTTAGTTTAAAATTCATAGGTTTGCGTTGAACATTAATTTCATCAACTGAAAATTTAACTGTTCCATTTTTAGTTGAAAATTCATCTTTTCTAGTTCAAAATTGAACAATTTGCATAATTTTTTGTTTCACATTGAAAATTCAACTATTTCGTTGAAAATTGAAGTATTTTGTTAAAAAATTGATTTTTTTCTATAGAAAATTATCTTTTTCGTTGAAAATTAATCTTTTTGTTTAAAAATTCTTCTTTTCGGTTATAAATTCAAGTATTGCAGTTCAATATTCATCATTTTAGTTGAAAATTCATCTTTTAGGTTTTTTCTTTGGATGTTTTTCGTTTGAAATTTTTTCAAACTGAAAATGTAACTATTATTCAAGTTGAATATTCCATAATTTTATTTAAAAATTCATCTCTTTGGTTGAAAATTCGTTTTCAGACTAAAAATGTAATTATTGAATTTTTGGTTGAATAATTATCTTTTCTAGTTGAAAATTCGTCTTTTTTGGTCAAAAATTCAATTATTCTAGTTGAAGATTCAACATTTCAGTTAAAAATTCATCTTTCTGGTTTTAAATTCAACTATTCAGTTAAATATTTACAATTTTATTTAAAAATTCATCACTTTGTTTAAAAATGTAACTATTTTTTCGAAAGTTAGTTTTTGTTGTTGAAATTAACCAAATTTAATTTATTCCACTTGAAAATTCCATAGTTGTAGTTGAAATTCATCTGTTTGGTTAAACATTAATTTTTTAACTTTAAATTTAATTATTTGAGTTTTGGTTGACAATTGATCTTTTTTAGTAAAAATTAATTTTTTTGTTTGAAAATTCATTTATTTCAGTTGAAGTTTCATTATTTTAGTTGAAAACTCTTATGTTTGGTTGAAAATTATTATTTTTTTAGTTCAAAATTCAACTATTTGGTTGAAAAATTATCTTCTCTAATTAAAAATTCAACTATTTCGTTAAAAATTCATGTATTTTGTTGAAAAATTGTATTTTTTGGTTGAAAATTTAGCCTTTTTGGTTTAAAATTTAACTATTCCTGTTGAAGATTCATAATTTTATTTGAAAATTCATCACTTTGGTTGAAAATTGAACTATTTTGTTGAAAGTCCGTTCTTTTTGCGTTGAAAATTAATTTTTTCAACTGGAAGTTAAACTATTCGATTTTTTGTTAAAATTGACATTTTTTAGTGGAAAATTTAAGTATTTTTTTCAAAATTCATTTATTTTGCAATGTTTTGCTCTGTTGTGTTAAAAGATGTTTAGAATGAACGTCATGAATTAAAATAAATTTTTGCATTTTGCGGCAATTTTAGTTAAAACTCTTTTCTTCTAAATCAGAATTAAAATTACTTTCCGAAATTCCCGTTCCATTCTGTTCCAAATCAAATAATCATTCTTTTCGAAAATACCCTGTTTTAATTCGAGAGGAAAATCTCTGTTACTGAATCGCAATCTGTAAATGGGGAAACCCGAGAAATGACCGTGATTGTGATTCAGTAACCGAGATTTTCCTCTTCAATTAAAACAGGGTATTTTCGAAAAGAATGATTCTTTGATTTGGAACAGAATGGAACGGGAATTTCGGAAACGAATTTTAATTCTGATTTAGAAGAAAAGAGTTTTAACTGAAATTCCTCTCCATAATGACTGTTTTATTAAATATTACATCAAATTTACAGCCAACGCCGCGGAATCCGTGGCAGGACAATGGAAGAGGGGAAGCCAACGAAAGTGGGGCTGGTTCACCACCTGAAAAGAGACCGAGGAGTTATTCGCCAGCACTAGGAAACCACGTTTCACCAAAGACAGACCTTCAGGAGTCTCTTTTGGGACAAGCACTGGAAGGTGGTCCCACGATACACACGCCACCTGTCAATAACGTGCAGGTAAATTTCCTTCTGGTAGAATGTCTTTTTTGTTGTTGTTGTTGTTGTTGTTGTAATTCAATAAAATAATTACATCATACTTTCAGGCGCAATCTACTGGAGAGGACTCGAATTCCATGTCAGACAACGAAGAGGATACGTCGAACAATGATAGTATGCTAAATTCCGTCAAGACAGAGCCCAGCGATCTTCTCAATGACTCCATGGAACATCATCGTAGTAGTTTTCCCGCCGCGTTGTTAGGACTTCAAGGTAATTAGCTCATGCTAAAAATTAGTCAAAGTAGGCACGCAATGCGTCTACAAAAAAGGTTTTCGCAGCCTAAAAATGATACAATTCTTGTTCTGATTAATATTTTGGAAATTTAATTTCCAGGTTTGATGCCAGGACCTTCCGGGATTCACGCAGCGAATCAGGATCCAAACTATGGTGAGTAGTCGAAATATACTGTAACTTCACCTAACGGTCATAGCCCAAACTAGAATCCTCCCGTCGTTCCTTAGAACTCTGGTCTCTCGCTGTTGCGTTGAATGCATGGAACTCTCGTACCTCTCACAACCCTGTATCCCCCTTCCCAAAAAAAAAAAACACGGTGAGTAAAGAATGGACTAGAGTCACGCTAAAAATCCAATTACTGATTGCGACATCCCAATTTGAAATCGGACGTCCCGTTTCCGAAACTTTTTCGTGAGACAGAACGAACGATGGAAATTGCTTTACGTCTTTTAAAGCAACAGAGACCGAAGGTGGAGGAGACAAAACTAAGAACATTATTTGCGACATAAAAAGAGATTTTTTTTTTTTAATTTGGGAAGTAGTAGCTTCCCGCTTTGTCCATGAATTTTCGGTAAAGTTGGCATGGTGGTGAAATTTAAGGGTGGATAAATACAAGGGGGGTGGGGCGAGTTTGGGAGGGAATTGGTTGTGGGGAAAAGAGTAAACTTAGTAGATAACAGTAAAATAGAAAAACAGGAAGGAGGGCTGTGGGAGGAGAGAGGCGATTAGTGTTTAAGGGATCGTTCGAGGTTGGCTGAGGACTGAAATTGGCTGGTGGTTCCAGGGCGATGGCAGCCCTCGGGAGGAGACGGTTCAGGCTCGAGTTCCGGTTGGCTGCCGGGCACGTCCTCGAGAAGCGAACCCGCCGGAACTGGAACTCAGGAGAGCAGTGGCGTCAACTCCAAGCAGGATCAGCTCTCGTCCCTCCTGCAACATCATCAACATCATCATCACCATCACCACCATGCCAATAACCAAAAGTCGCAGCAGCAACCTACCCCCAACACCCTCAACAGTCTCAACACGGATCAACTCTCCTTGATGCACCAAAAATTGCAGACCAACTTGCAGAATTTACAGCAGCAGCAGCAACAACAACAACAGCAACAGGCATCCATCAAGAACGATCAGCTCAGCCTGATGTTACAGTCCTGTGCGAAGAAAAACCTGGATGGAATGTCAATTCTCCATCCTTACCAGCAGCATCAATTAGACCCCAACAATCAAAAGCCAAAGTGTCCCGAGTGTGGAAAGATCTACTCGAACAATTCGAATCTGAAGCAGCACATTGTTAATGTGCACACTGTGCAAACGGCGTATATATCTTGTCACGTGTGCAGCAAACAGTTCAAGACGAAGCAGTATCTGCAGATTCATCTTCTGTCGATGCATGGCATTAGGAAGCGGAAAAGCTACCCGGTTTATCAAATGCAGCCATCTATCTCACAGGGCAGTACACCTCAACCATCACCTCAGCACCCGTTTGTAACAGGAACAAACGAGAGATGGTCAGAGGAGAAGCCCTGATAAAAGAACTAGTCCAAAGCAAGACTCTTTTGTGAGGTGAAACATGTGTAAATAGAAGCGCAAGTAACGCTAAAGCCCCACCTAAGCAGGATTTTGTTATTAGGTATTTTTGTATTAGTCTTAAGGCTGTGGTTGAGGAGATGTCGATAAGGATGTAGAGAGGGGATAACTTCTCGGGATTGGCCGACCTATTTTCGACTTATTCTCCTAGTACAGTACACAAGGCGTCTCCCTTTCGAGACGACGTCAAGTCTGATAAATAAGCTCCTTCGATTGGGCAGTAGAGAGAAATTTTTTCCCATTTTCTCCCTCGAGAAATTACGAGCTTCTGCGATCAGAATAAACAATCCATTTATTTGCAGGGATTCGTCTTGAGACTTAACAAATGTCCAGTTTTTTCCATGATCTTTTCGAGGACATTTTCTAACTTGATGCTAAAAGCTTTTAATAGATTTAAGAACTTTGAACTTGAATATTATCAATTCTCTACTGCGAGTCCGCTGGATTAATAGTCATCCAATGGACTCTCTTTAGAGAAATTACGAGATTTGAAAGAAAATCCCAACTCTGATAATCTCCTTCTTAGTCAGGTTGAAGTATTTTGTGAAAACTTTGAAACGTATACGAATTGGCTGTGAGTGATGCATGATAGTTCATTTTACTTGAAGATTTGGTAATTTCTGAAAATTTAGAGAGTATGTGATTCCCTATAGACGCGCGCCCGTTAGAATTAGAGGAGAGTACATCGTATTGATCTCCACGATTCAACAAACAACGCCTAGTGCCTCCCGCTCCTGTTCTAACTCCCTCTACTCCCTCCTTTTTTTTCGTTCCATTTTGTTCGTCTACTCTCCCTCTCGTGAGGCACCCTCACCTCCCTCTTTTTTCTTCATGCGTGGACTAAGAAGAAGGATACTCATCCAACCACTCGTGTCCAGAATGACTATTGTTACATTTTCCTTTTTTCCCACCCTGTACGAGTAAACGTGTTTCCTCTAGTTTATCGGAAAATAGGAAAACAGGAAGTCTCATTTTCTCCCAACCGAAGATGGGGAAGATGAGTAGTTAATTTTCCAGCTGTTTCTGTGTTTAAAAAAAAAGGAATTCCGAAATCAAATCCTTTTTTTGTAAAGTAAAAGTCTCTATAGTTGAGAACCACTGACAAAACAAACCCTGGTAGCTTATCCAATTCCGCGGTGTTTCCACGAATCTCTTCCATCTCCTCTTGCCACCCCCGCGACTCGAGTCGAGCCAACGTAATGGAAGTTCGCATTTGTTCCCCTCCACACCACCCCCCGAATGCCCCTTCCAGAGTCTTACTTTGCTCTTCAGCCATCACCTCCTGCTCTCTACTCTCGGCCATCCGGTTCGACCCTGTTCTCTTTATTTCGTCCCATCAGCTAGGGATGGCCGATTCTCGAGAAAAACACAGAATCGATTCCCGAAATTGACGATTCGACTTTTCGGATCAATCGATGTCTGATAATTGAATCTTGATGCCTTCACTCAGATACGGTTGAACGGAAAAATAGACAATTTACTTCTTTAAATAGTTGCATCTTCCAAACAAGTCTTCCTTCTCATCTTCAGCATAAGCGAGAAATTGGTTGACAACACAAGCGAAGTGAAATTATCGACAATACTCTCAGTGAAAACTTGTCTTCCAATCTCGTCTGAAGGGTCTTCTGACTTTGTCGTCCTTGCCTTTATTTCATGGCGAGGCTGCTTCCGCCGATCTCTGGGTGGTTGAGACAGGCAAAATTAACATCTCAAAAGAAAATGTCATGTCAAGAACACTCGACTCGAATTTCCGGAGGGAATCATCACGAGTTCGTTTCGAATTACGCGAACTTTATTTATCTCTGACACGGTCTACCTTGGCGAAATTTTGTCAATAATAGGCATCCAAGTAACTGAAGAGCAACCGGTTTTATCCCAGTATTCTATAGATTGGTAGGTGTCCCTAGTCTCGATTCGAGGACCGAATCTCCTCCACAGCAACCGTGAATTAGGACCATCTATCGCGTGGATCCGTTCCGGATAATGCTGCCGTTAGTTTGGTCTAAACCAGATTCTTATCGACCTGCCAACCCTCAGTACGGGAGCTGCTTCTCTATCGCGTGGCCACCGCTGCGTTGACATGTTTGCAATAACCCCGGACATATGAGGTAGTGGGAAAAAGAAACGAGAGCAAAATGAGCATGGGGAGTGGAAAACGTTCGGGCGATTATTCTGTCGCGCAAACTGATGACGTTGGGGGGTACAAACGAGGGTCAGTAGGACGGGAATAGGAGGAATTATTCGTCGCTCTTTCTACCAAGTGCTGACACTGCTCGAAAAAGGCAAGGTACTTTTTTTTTTTAATCAGATGACCAAGGCCAGAAGAGATAGTTTAGGCGACCAACGTAAATTCCATCTGATTTGTCTTTGTCTCTCAGTTGTAGACTGAAGTGAAGGCTCTATAATGACTCTTAAAATTTCCATTTACTTCGAGTACCAACGTTAAGTTTAGCAGAGGATGTCTTCTGAGAGTGGAACTTTATTAAGACAGATGCAACTGAATTCAGGCGGGAATTGCAATTGTCATTTGTCCGCGAGACATTGTAGGTGTTCTTCCCTCTCGGCGGTCTCTCCCTCTTTTTCTGATCGACTCTCTTGTGAAGCTCCACGTGGATTCGCGAGGGTGGCAAGGAACGAAGAAGGGATCGAGAGACATTAAGGACACGAGAAGGGAGAGCCGATCGGATGGGATAAGATGCAGGATAAGGTAGGCATACGAGAAGCAGACGGCTTAACCCTGACACGTTGCATCCGTCTTCTCGTTGCTCAGCTTATCGTGCAATCCTTATTTTTATTCCAGTCCTTCCTCATTTCTCCCCTATTTCATTTTATTCTTCTCGAAGAAGAGCATTTCGCTTGCAAATGGAAGACGTGTGTAACTTCAGCTAGTCGTAAAATATCCGGAAAACGCTTTCAGACTTTTTAGAGGAACAACAGGCCTCAGAGACCCTAAAGTACCCTTTTTTCAAGATTTGGTCCCTATCGTACCCTAGGTCACTTTTCTTTCAATAAATTAACTCATGGGTTAATCACTATTCAATTCAGGACATATTTTTGAAGTGTCTTTGAAATATTTCAGGCTATTTTTCAAGATTTCGATAATTTTTTAAAAGATCTTAACAATTTGAAAGGATTTTTAAAATTTTCAACTATTTTTTAAACTTCTAAGGCATTTTCAAGAGCTTTTATTTTTCAATATTTTAGGGAATTTTAAAAGATTAGAACATTGCGCACTAGTTGCCCTTTATTTAGAATGAAATCTACTAAGTGGAACTACTTTGTTACAATTTAACGATTTTGTAAAATTTTTAAAATTATTTTTGAACTGAAAATTTAACTATTCTATGTTTGGTTAAAAATTGATCGTCTGCAGTTGAAAATTCAGCTTGTTTGAAAACTTCTGTATTTTGTTGAAGCTTTGTCTTTTGTGGTAGAATATTAATCTTCATGGTGACTAATTGACCTTTTTGCTTGAAAATTCAACTATTAGGTTAAAAATTCCATTACAAATTAAAATATTTCGTTGAAAATTCATGTATTTTGATAAAAATTATTCTTCTTTGCTAGAAAATTATTTTTTTTTATTGAAAATTAATTTTTTTAACTAAAGATTTAACAAAAGTTTTTGTCGAATTTTTCGTTGATAGACATTTAATCTTTTTGATAGAAAATTCTTTTATTTGGTTGAAAATTTAACTATTTCGTTGAAACTTTCTTTTATTTGCTTAAAAACTTATTTCTCTAACTGAAAATTAAATTATTCTACTTTTTGTTGAAAAATTATCTTTTTTATTTGAAAATTTCATTAAAAATTAAAATATTTGGTTGAAAATCCATGTATTTTGTTAAAAATTATTCTTTTTTCGTAAAAATTTAGGTTTCTTTTATTGAAAACTAATTTTTTTAACTAAAAATTAAAATATTCCATTTTTCGACATTTTTTTTTATAGACATTTAATTTTTTTGGTTGAAAATTCATCCTTTTTAGTTGAAAATTCATCTTTTTTGTAGAAAATTTGTCTTTTTTTTTGGCAGCAATATAACCTTTTTGGTCGAAAATTAATTTTTTTGGTTGAAATTTCATTTCTTTGGTTGAAAATTAATTTTTTTAACTACAAATTTAACTATATTTGTTGTCGAATTTTTTGTTGATAGACGTTTAATCTTTTTGATAAAAAATTCATTAGTTTGGTTAAAAATTTAACTATTTCGTTGAAACTTTATTTTATTTGCTTAAAAACTTATTTCTCTAACTGAAAATTAAATTATTCTACGTTTTGTTGAAAAATGATCTTTTTTATTTGAAAATTTCATTAAAAATTAAAATATTTGGTTGAAAATCCATGTATTTTGTTAAAAATTATTCATTTTGGTAAAAATGTAGTTTTTTTATTGAAAAATAATTTTTTTAACTAAAAATAAAATATTTGGTTGAAAATCCATGTATTTTGTTAAAAATTATTCTTTTTTGGTAAAAATTTAGTTTTTTTAAATTGAAAATTAATTTTTTTAGCTAAAAATTCAACTATTCCATTTTTTGTCGACATTTTTGTTTGATAGATATTTAATCTTCTTGGTTGAAAATTCATCCTTTTTAGTTGAAAATTCATCTTTTTTGTAGAAAATTTGTCTTTTTTTTTGGCAGCAATATAACCTTTTTGGTCGAAAATTAATTTTTTTGGTTGAAATTTCGTTTCTTTGGTTGAAAATTAGCTTTTTAAATTGAAAATTAATTTTTTTAACTAAAAATTTAACTATATTTTTTGTCGAATTTTTTGTTGATAGACGTTTAATTTTTTTGATAAAAAATTCATTAGTTTGGTTAAAAATTTAACTATTTCGTTGAAACTTTATTTTATTTGCTTAAAAACTTATTTCTCTAACTGAAAATTAAATTATTCTACGTTTTGTTGAAAAATGATCTTTTTTATTTGAAAATTTCATTAAAAATTAAAATATTTGGTTGAAAATCCATGTATTTTGTTAAAAATTATTCATTTTGGTAAAAATGTAGTTTTTTTAAATTGAAAATTAATCTTTTTAACTAAAAATTTAACTTCCATTTTTCGTCGTCATTTTTTTTGATAGACATTTAATTTTGTTTTCTAGAAAAGTTGTCTTTTTTTGGTAGGAATATAACCTTTTTGGTCGAAAATTAATTTTTTTGGTTGAAATTTCATTTCTTTGGTTGAAAATCAGTTTTTTTTTTAAATTGAAAATTAATTTTTTCAACTGTTCAATTTTTCGTCGACATTTTTTTTTATGCACATTTAATCTTTTTAGTTGAAAATTCATCTGTTTGGTTGAAAATGTAACTATTTCGTTGGGAATTTATTTCTTTTCGTTAAAAACTTATTTCTCTAACTTAAAATCAAACTGATGTTATATTTTTTGTTGAAAATTTATCTTTTTTAGTTGAAAGTTGATCTATTTTGTTGAAATTTTGTCTTTTTTTGATAGCAATATAACAAATATTTATAATAAATATTTTTTGAAATTCATTTGGAATTCTTTTGAATTCTTCTAAATTCACTCAATTTTACTCAATTCAGTGGATTCTTAAAAAGTATTTGTTTAATTCATCTTGAAATCTCTAAAACTCACCTTAAATTCTTAAGCATTTCATGCAATTCTTTTAAATCCTCTTTAATTTTTTCTAAACTTATTTCAAACTTACTCAATTCAATGAATTTTCTCATATTTTTGAATCATTTTGAATTCACTTGATTGCTTTTTAAATTCAACTTGATTTTTTTTTATGAATTTCATCGAATTCTTCTCATTTCCCTTAAATTCCACTAAATTCGCTCAAATTTTACTGAAATCAATGGAATTTTTCGATTTTTTAAATTATTTCCAATTCATTTGAATTCTTTTAAATTGGTCCCCAGTCATTAGTCACTTTTTTGGTTATAAATTAGTAGGGGTTTCAAGATTTGAAGAGATTTGAATTTTTTTTTTTGGAATTCTAAATTAACTTAATTCAACTTAATTCAATGGATTTTTTTTTTTAATTTAAAGTTTTTATTTAATTGATCCTGAAGTATTTTAACCTCACCTAGAATTCTTAGCGATTTCCTAATATTCTTTGGAATTCCCTTGAATTTTTCTAAGCTTATTTCAAAGTTACTGAATTCAATAAAGTTTTGTCGTATTTTTGAATTTTTTTCAATTCATTTGATTTTTATCAAATTCACCTTGAATTGTTATGAATTTCATCGAATTTTATTCACCTTAAATTCCCCTAAATTCATTCCAATTTCACGGAAAACAATGGAATTTTTTGGATTTAAAATTTTTTTCAATTAATTCGGATTCTTTTGAATTTAACTTGAATTGCTTTGAAATCTTATGAATTTATCCTGAATTTTTAACCCCTTGAGCCTGAAAAAAATACCCTTTGAGCGTCTTTTCCAGGTTTTTCTTAATAACATAGATGCAGGATTTCTTAAACTTCCATTGGCATGATAAAAGGAAGTTATTCTTTAGTCTTGTTTTAAGTTTTATTTGCACTTGTTCAATAATCGTCGTGGCAAAAGTTTCCAAGTTTTAATTAAAAGTTCAAGTTTCAGCAGTTTGATTTATTAAAACTTCTCGGGTCCTAAAAAGATCAGCTGAAGTTTCTGAGCGAAACCGTTGAGCGTTTACTCTGCGAGGACAATCTTCCATTTCGCCTGGACGACATAAATTTTAGTAATAAATGTTCCCGTCTTTATGGAAGAGTGAAATTTTAAATTAAGAGAATTATAAGCCACGATTAATTTTCCAGTTTTAATTAAAGTTTGAATTAATAATACACTGTCGTCGGAAATCATCTGCAAGGCTAGCGCGAATCGAATCAGAAATCATTGATGACATCCGGATGTATGGAAACTTTTCCCGAAAGTTTATTTCAGATTTCTGAGGGAAAAAGTTGAAAGTAATGGTGGTTGAAGAGATCTTGAAGTTGCATAGATAACAGAGGGGAGAAAATGAAATTGCAACATGTACAATGTACTGCGGAAGATTGATTAAACCCTAGTCATCCTGACCACCCGTCGAGTATATTAAAGACGTGACCGGACATAAAAGATCTTCATCCGAAAATGCGATTCTCTGACTACATTGATTTTCCATCCTCCCTCCTCTAATCTCAATTTCTTTCTCATCTTCCACTATATTTCAAAAGAGTCTTCTCCCTTTGCACATCATTTTGTCCTCAATTTCTGCCAATTCGCTAAATTCCACATTCTCTATTGTGCTCCTGCACAAAATGTATTGAAAAAAGGTCTCGGTGGATTTTGATAATTTTTTGATATTTTGTAGAACATGACCCCCCCAACAAAAAATCATAATGACAAAACCCCGAAAAATGGACAGATTTTCATCTGCTAAGTGTTGCCAGTGAGCGTAGGGCCAGTAGCCTCTATGTGGCGTGCATGCTACTCCAGAGGGTCCCTTTGGCGCGGAGCAGACGAAAATCTGTCCCTTTTTCGGGGTTTTGTCAAAAAAAATTTTTGTTCGCGGGGCCATGAC
>CAKNYM010053104.1:594738-614829 GCA_932195095.1 Andricus curvator
TTTTCAGACTAGATACGTCTTTTCAGACTAGATACGTCTTTTCAGACAAGATACTGCTTTTCAGACTAGACACGTCTTTTCAGACTAGATACGTCTTTTCAGACTAGATACGTCTTTCCAGACTAGATACGTCTTTTCAGACTAGATGCGTCTTCAGACTAGATGCGTCTTTTCAGACTAGATACGTCTTTTCAGAATAGATACGGCTTTTCAGACTAGATACGTCTTTTCAGACTAGATTCGTCTTTTCAGACTAGATACGTCTTTTCAGACTAGATACGTCTTTTCAGACTAGATGGAGCTATGAAAGAAACATTATTTTAAATAATTTTTTTCTGAAAAAAGATCTCCTTTCGCTCCGCTGGGAATAGAACCACGGAACTTCTGATTTTCGGTCAGGTGCTTTCCCATTAAGCTACTAGAGAGATCGAGAGAAGAAACTTTTTTCAGAAATACACGCATTATTTTGCCAGATGGTACAAATTAAATTTTTCCAGGAATCTGTATCATCAGAGAATAACAGAAAATATTTAACGTCTTTTCAGACTAGATGGAGCTATGAAAGAAAAATTATTTTAAATAATTTGTTTCTGAAAAAAGATCTCCTTTCGCTCAGCTGGGAATCGAACCACAGAACTAATTTTTTTTCAGAAAAAAATTATTTAAAATAATTTTTCTTTCATAGCTCCATCTAGTCTGAAAAGACGTTAAATAATTTCTGTTATTCTCTAATAATAATACAGATTCATACTTGATCCCCGATTTTCTTGAATTCTTGTTAAATATTTTAGGCTATTTTAAAAGATTCCAAGGAATTTTCAAGAGCTTTAAAAAGATTGAAAGGATTCTAAAGATTTTAGGGTATTTTAATTCCAAAAAATTTTCAAGATTTTAAAGAAATTTCAAAGGATTTTCAATAATTTCGAAGGATTAAAAATATTTTGCTGTATTTAAAAATATTGCAAGTTAATAGATTTCAATTATTTGAAGGAATTTCAAAAATTTTAATGCATTTAAAAAAATTCCAAGAAATTTTTAATAGTTTTCAATTATTTCAACGGAATTTGAAAGATTTCAAAGAACTATAAATATTTTAGGGTATTTTAAAAGATTCCAAAACATTTTTAATAAATTTTGATAATTTGAAGGGATTTCAAAGTTTGTAGGGTATTTTTAAAAAGTCCAAGGAATTTTCAAGTTTTTAAAGAAATTTCAAAGAATTTTCAAAGATTGTAAAGGACTAAAAATATTTTGCGGTATTTAAAAATATTCCAATTTAATAGATTTCAATCATTTGAAAGGATTTCAAATATTTTAGGGTAAAAAAAAATTTCAAGGACTTTTTAATATATTCTTAAGATTTCAAGGGATTCCAAAGGATTGGAAATATTTTAGGATTTTTTTAAATTCTAAGGAATTTGAAAGATTTTCCGATATTTGTAAAAATTCCAATGAATTTCCAAGATTTTAAAAAAATTTCAAAGGATTTTCAAAGATTTCAAAGGATTAAAAATATGTTAGGATATTTAAAAAAAATTCCAAGACATTTTAAATAGATTTCAATAATTTGAAGGAATTTCAACGATTTTAGTTTTTTTTTTAAATTCTAAGGAATTTTCAATAGATTTGAAAAGTTTCAAGGGAATTCAAAGAGTTTTTAAAAAAATTTTATGATATTTTTTAATTTCAAGGAATTCTCAAGATTTAAAAAAAAATCAAAGGATTTTGAAAGATTTCAGAAGATTAAAAACATTTTAGTTTATTTTTAAATATTCCAAGGAATTTGAAATATTTTAGGTTTGTTTTAAAACTTCCAAGGAATTTGAAAGATTTTAGGATATTTTTGAAAATTCCAAGATGTTTTCAAGATTTTAAATGAATTTCAAAGGAGTTTGAAAGATTTCAAAGGAATAAAAATATTTTATATTATTTTAAAAGATTCCCAGGAATTTTAAATAGATCTCAAGGGATTCCAAGGGATTTTAAAGATTTTTTGATTATTTTAGAACTTCTAAAGAGTTTTAAAGATTTTAGGAAGTTTTAAAAAATTGTAAGGGGTTTTCAACATTTTAAAAAAATTTCAAAGGATTAAAAATATTTTAAATTTTCAAGAGATTTCAAAATATTTTTAAAGGATTTGAAATATGTTAAGGTATTTTAAAAGATTCCTAGGCATTTTTAAGAGATTAAAAAATTTACAAAGAATTTCCAAAGATTTAAGTGATATAAGGGATTGAAAAAAATGTTCTTGGGATTTTAAATCATTTCTGAAGATTTTATAAGATAATAAATTTTCCAAGATTTCAGGAAATATATTTCACTTTTTTTCACGGAATTTTATAATATTTATTTGGATTTCAAAGAATTTATTTGTAAGAATAGCTGCATTTCATAGGATTTTAAGGTATTTACAAAGATTCTAAAGAATTTCAAAGAGTTTAGGATATTTGAAAAGATTTCAGGGAATTTTCAGTTTATTTAAATAATTCAAAAGGATTTAAAAGAATTTTAAAGATTTTAGATCATTTTAAATAATTTCATGTCATTTTCAAGATATTAAAAAAATTTCAAGGGATTTCAAAACATTTTGCAGGATTAATATATTTCAATAATTTGAAGTGATGCCAAAGGAATTTAAGGAATTTAAGTTATTTAAAAAAATTCCATGAAATTTTCAAGAACTTTAAAAGTATTCCAGAGATTTCCAAGGATTTTCAGGGATTTGAAAAAAATTTGATGCGGTTGTAAAGAATTTCTTAGAATTTGGGAAGATATGTAACGATTTTATAGGACCTATAAGGTTTTAAGATATTTTAGAAGGTTTCAAGGGATTTTAACGGATTTTATAATATTTCAATCGATTTCAAAGAATTTATTCACAAGACGAGGAATTTCGTATGGTATCAAAGATTACAAGAGATTCATTGGAATTCACCCTGAATTCTTATTAATATTGTCCGGAATTCTTTAAAATTCTTTGAAATTTTCCACATTTTTCATAATTCTCTTGAATTTTTCCCCAATTCTTTTGAATTTAACTTGAATTGTTCTGAAGTCTCCTGAATTTATCCAGAATTCGTAAAAATTGGGCTGGAATTTTGGTCCTTGTTTGCTAAAATAAATGATGGTTGTTCTGGAAAGTAAAGTTAATTGACGCATCGAACGAGCCATAAATCAGAATGTCAGAGATAATATCTAAGTACGATTGATGTATGAAGAAGGATTTAAAATTTCCTTCCGGCCAATCGGAAGACGGACCCACCTTGAGAAATGAGACCGTTAGTACAGTACAATTCATCGAAGCAGTGCCCCTAATGGACTGGCGTAATCATTCTACCCACTAGTGAATTTCTTTCCCGAAACCCCGGCTGGTGGCTTGGACAGGATTCCTCCTTTTTCCCCATTTCCAACTTCCTCCGTCGATTGCCTTCCATCCGATCGAGCATTGAGTCTCGTGGCTCAGTGCAATCAGGCACACACGCACCCATCCACTCAAATTGATCGCAACCCTTACTACCGAAAACTAGTAGATTCCAAAAAGAGCCATTCCCCTATTCCTTGAACGTCTCATTCGAATCACGAAACCGTTTCTTTTCCATTATATTAACAAATTCAAGTTTACACAAGCCCTGGAATACTTTAAAATATCATAAAATACACTGGAACTTGGATTTAAGACCGGTTTCGGGCATGGCTTGCACTGGCCTTCAAACTAAATCCAGGTCGTCCAAACGTCAGGGTCGCATGAACGATTCCTGTTGGATTTTGCGGCCCTCGAGCTGTTTGTCACGCTTGACTGAGCGAGTTCCGAGAAATGGTCGAGGCATCAATTCTCGGAAGGCAGTAAATCCGGACTGATTAAATTCAAGTTCCAGTGTATTTAAAATTCTTTTAAATCTTCTGAAATCCCTTGAAATTTTTTTAAGCTCTTGAAACTTCCTTGGCATTTTTTAAATAATTCTAAAATCCTTAAAATCCTTTGGAATCCCTTGAAATCATGGAAATCTATTAGAAATTTCTTGGAATCTTTAAAAATATCCTAAAATTTTTGAAATTCCTCAAAATCTTTCGAAATACCTTGAAATATTTGTGAATCTCAAATCTTTGAAATCCCTCGATATTTATAAATAAATGTTTTGAAATCTCTAAAAATCGTTAAAATCCTTGGAATTTTCTTGATATTTTTTTAATATTTTGAAAAGTCCTTAGAATCCTTTTAAAATACCCTAAAAAATTTCAAATTCCTTGAAATGTCTTGAAATCCTTGAACTACATTTTTAACAAATTGAAGTTTATAAACATTTGCTAACAAGGAGATGGTCAGAGTTGGAAGTTTTTCCTAAATCTCATGAATTCCCTACTGAAAATCCATTGTACTTTTTCAAAAAAAAAAAAATTAGATTTGAAAAAACAAGTACTATAAATGTTATATGTTTATTTATTAAATTCACATGTATAATTATGTAAATAAATTTTTTTTACTGAATGGTCAGCTGTTAAAAATCGAAGAAAATTGAAAATTCAACTGTTGGAAATTAAATTTGAAATTTTTTTCAATTTTCAACAATTCGATTCTTTAATTATTGAAAATTCAATTTTTGAAAAATCAGAAAATTAAACTACTGAAAGTTGTAGAAAATTGAAAATTCAAGAAATTTTAATATTTAAGGAAATTCAACTGCTGAAAATTGAAGAAAATTGGAAATTCAACTGTTGAAAATTTAATAAAATTGGATTTTGAACTGCAGAAATTTGTTAAAAATTTATAGAATTGAACTGCTGAAAATGGAAGAAAATTGAAAATTCAACTGTGGAAAATTTAAGAAAATTGAATTTTCAACTGCTAAAATTTGTAGAAAATTGAAAATTAAGCTGTTGATATTTCAAGAAAATTGAAAATTGAAGTAAATTTAACTACTGAAAATCGAAGAAAATTGAAAATTCAACTGTTGGAAATTTAACTAAATTGAAAATTGAACTTTCAACGACTGAAATTTGAAAAAATTTGAAAATGAAACTGTTAATAATTCAAGAAAATTGAAAATTGAAGAAAATTCGTGTGCTGAAAATTGAAGAAAATTGAAAATTCAACGGTTGAAAATTAAATTTTAAATTTTGAACAGTTGAAAAACAAGGCGTTGAAAATTCAAACTTCTATTATCTTTTATTCTCAAAAGTCGAAAATTCAAGAAAATGCGAATTCTAAAAATTAAAAACAAGCGTTAAAAATGTTATATTTACATAATTTTACATGAGAATTTAATAAATAAAAATTTCAGTCAATTAGACAAATTTTCGAAGAAGGGTTTTAAAATTTTTTCAAAAATTGTTCAATAACAATGATCGAAAATATGAGAAACAATGTGGAGTCAAAGCTTCAGATTTGGATTTGATTCATATAACAATTTTTTTTTCAAAAGTTCTACTTTTTCGAAAACGGCTCGCCATTGACAACTACTCTTTAAATAAATTAATAGTCATTCAATGGACTCTCAGTAGAGATTTTATGATTTAAAAAAAATCCCAACTCTGATAATCTCTTTGAGGATTTGAAAGAGAATTTTTCTCTTAAAGCTACAGATTAGGATTTTTCTTCCTCAAAATCATACTCCGAGTTGATTGAAGTATCTCTTGTATTTAGAACCTATCGTGATTTGTTGCTATTACCACTTTTTTGACGTACAATGCCATTACAGAAGTGGGTTTGGCCTTTGCTTAGAGATTCGTAGAAAAGATAGTCGTAACGAGGCGTTGAGGGTGGATCAATACAAGGGTTCTACGTAGTTCGCTCACTTTCCTTTTCTCTCGTCTTTCAGGCTTCTTCGTTGCTTATCTCTTCTTCCTTTCAAAGTTTCATTTTTTTTCCTCTCTCTAAAATTGTGACCATTCAAAGGTACAATCGCAGAATGCTACCAATTCATGAACAATAAAAAGGTTTAAAAAAATTTCCATAAGCCTTTGCAGCATAGGAGCGATTTGTGTGTTTAGTTGATTGGACAGAGAAAGAAATTTGTTGTCCTGAAAAGCGTCCTGCTTCAGTAGTGTATCTTCTAAAAGTGTCCGAAAATTTCTTCCAAAAATTGAAAGACAGGAGAGACCTCAGGTGTAATTATATCCGCAAGATTTACATTTTAATATCATTTTTTTAATATCAATCGGCCTTTTATTTATAGATCTATGTCAATTTTAATTATTTTTCGCATGCACTTTGAACTTATTGGAGGAAAACCAATCAAGCTATGTGAGCAATTACTGCCAAAAAATTCAAGACTGAGTCTTGTGGATCTAATAAAAGTCGAGCAATCGAAGAAAATATCTTAATGGCAGGATTACTCGTGGAGGGTTCCATCTGGAGAGTTGATACATCCTCCTGAAGCAGAGCGTTGATAACCCCTCTTTCCTATCATTTCCCACAAACCTTAATTGCTTCTCTGGAACGTGCATTAGACTGCATTGTGAATGATAGCCATCATGTCAATATACATTTTTATCGGAATACCACACACTATCCTACAACCGGGCATGCCCTGAGAGTACGAGAGTAGCTTGCGTGTGTGTATGATTGTCGAGTTGTTAGTTTCTGTCTTTGAAGAAGCAGTAGTCTTCAAGGGATGAAGTGATTGAGGACAAGGGAGAGTCGCTGCCTCACCAGAACGAACGATGCAAAGAAGGTAGTGTCTGTGAGTGAGAGAGAGAGATTGAGGGTGTGTAAGAATATGACTGATGCTAGAACTAGGTATGAAAGGAAGAAAAGTTGGAAGAAAAAAAAAGAGATAATGGGTGGTGTGAGCGAGAAAGGGAGTGAGCGAGAGAACAGAATCAACTCACGGGCACGTCCTGGTTGTAGGATCGGCGTTGCCGAAGAGGGATGAAGCGATAGCTGCAGCAGTTGCAGGTACCACTGATACCACACAGGTCGTGGAGAACTTTGCAAGGCTGTACACGGCTTTGAGGCATGAGGACGCGCGACCATTGTGTCGTTACTGTGGCAGGAGCTATTCGTCACCAAGCAACCTCCGACAGCACGTCAAAAACGTCCACTCTAATTGGCCACCTCCCGACACTTGGCCTCAATGTCATGTTTGCGGCAAACGATGCAAGACGAAACATTACCTGATCAATCATCAACTCCAGGCCCACGGGATACATCAGCGTCCGAATCTTAACAACCCCAGTCAACCCAACCAGTCCTCTCTACCATGAGTAGCGATCTCTAATCCTATCTAAGTCTTTCCTTTCCATTTCACCTCCACGAACGTCTCCTAGCAAAGTCATACAAGTTAATCTCGTAGAATTATTAGAGTGTCGCAACCCACTGGGCAAGAAGACATTGTCTGTCCAATTGATGACATGGATATCTTTAGGAAGACAATATCTTTTTGCCCACTGGGAAGACGATTTTACCTCTAAGCCTCCTCCACCTCTCTTCGAATCGCTTCTGAATCCAAATAACGTCACTGAATATGTGTTGTCACACTCATCCTTTAAACGTCACATATTTGCAATATTTTTGATCTATTATAGTATTTTTATGATAAGAGATGTCGAGCTAAAGTTAGATTGAAATGAATACCGTTAGAGTAGTTCATCGTCTAGGATTTATATTATTGGGGGGTGGGATTGTATGTCGTGAAATTATGGTGGTGGTGGCTGGTGGTAACGTTGGTGTGGTGGTGGTTGCAGATCACGGGCTCGATGATGCGGATGGCACGGCTTACCACCACCACCACAGCCATCACCTTCAGCTACCTTCGGAGACTCCTTCTCACCATCAGCGAAGTAACGAAGTGGACGATCACAATCAGAGCAAGTTCCAGAGAACCCAACCAGACTTCCGGCAACAGCGGATGTTGCGGGAGCATCATCGCCAACACGGATACCGGTGTCCGCTCTGTTGCAGAACTCTGCAAGATATTGGCACCATGAGGGCTCATCTGGAACATCATTATCCCAGAGATTCTCCCACCTGTCCTGTTACCTCCTGCGCCAAAACCTTTTCCCATCCAAATAGTGTCCGTAATCACATGAGGCTCAAGCATCCAGTGCAGTGGGATCAAATTAAAACTCTGAGGTGGACCTACGTGTGATCAAACTATTCGGAGTCAAACGAGCAAACAAATTCGGAGGTCAAAACTTAAAAAAGGTGTAAAGGTAACAGCCAAAGGTAATCAAAAGTAATTGGGAGACCATTAGCGAGAATTTAAATTGTTAAATTTAGTAGTTCATCTTTTTCTTAGCAATGATCTCATCATAGGGGACTTGTGTGACAAACACGATATGTGAGGTAGACGTTTTTTCGGACCCAAAAGTCAAGTTTTATTATTTACGAATGAGGTGGCATTTGAGAGAGAAAAATAGAGGTAAAGTCAGACATCACAGCCAATTCGTGGAAAATTGATTTTGGAAGCAGTTGTATTAGATAAGTAAATTTCGAGCGCGGATGCTGTAGAAGGACCGACGTCTGACCATAGCAGCGATGCATCACTTTTTCGGTGAGAGGTTACTAAGCGAAAAACCTATTTGAAAATATAAAGTGTCAACATTAACGGAGTGACAGATTTTTTTCCTTTTCTTCCGATGTCTCAAAATGACGTAGTGATATTTATAATAAATATTAAGTTAATTAATGCATAATGCACGGCAGTGATGCGAACTGGTTATGATCGGACGACGTGTATTTTCGCGTAACTGTCCTTACTTTTTTAGTTACTTTTGTATTTTCGCAAAACAAAAACAATTATCAGAAAATTTTCGAGACTCTTTGTGGACTTTCGTAAACTGCATTTCGAAAGTAACTAAAAATGTAACTAGTTACCGTTGCCCTCACTGATGGCGCGGCAATCATCTCAGAAGTGTTGGTACGCATTGATTTCGACTGATTACAATAGAAAGTTATTAACAATATTTGTTAGGTTACAGTTAAATGGAGAAGGGAACTAAAAATCAGACTTGACTAATGTGACTGCTTCTTTAAATTCTTAGCTTACTATTTACTTGAAATAAGTTTAGGTCAAAATTAGTCAGTCAAAGACTTTAAAAGATTACAAAGAGCTCTAGAGTTTTTATTTTCTCTCTAATCTTTATCCTCCTCTCTGCAAATCAAATTTGATTTTACTACTCGTAGGAGTCAAAAAGTTAGGGGTACTTAATAGCATCTTCGAGATTTAAAAATCTGAAGTTTATTTCCTGAAAAGTTGTTAATTGTAAGTTACAAGCTTTATGACATAGATTCCGATAGTTTCGTATACGTCTGCCCCATGTGGGAAGCGCACACTTGTACATACGCCGAGAAACAAAAGAATATATATATATATATATATTAATAATTATTAAACAAATATTATATAAAAGTGATTTTGTATAAAGTCAGAATTAGTTGCTTAGATTGTGTAAAGGGAAGCATGTACGACACTTAGATCCCTAGGTCATTTAGCATCGCGAAAACAATGTTCCTCTAAGCTGAGTAAGCCAGCCTTACGTTAAATGAACATAGCTTTAAGAATTTAAGCAGCTGAAATCAGTGGTGAAGTTTCATAGTCAAAGTTTTGTGTGTTTTTTTAAATATAAATATCCAAGTTCTCGTATTTCTACACTGAACATTTTTATAGAAATACGAGCCAGGAAGCTCATCATAGATTTTAGTTTGAAATTGTTAACGTTTCTCAGCAGCTTTTGTAATCAAAATGTATTTTTTTGGTTTATAGCAACGATTTATAATACTTTTTAATATACCAGGGAATCTGCACCAATAATTGAGGGGTAGCATGTCAACTAAACGTGCCCCTCGAATTGCAAAAAGTTCCCTATACATTTTCTCGAAAGATCATAATATTTTTTAATCGAATCTTCTTCTTATCAATCCAGCACTTCAGTGGCTAGAAAAAGCTTCTTCACTTTTTTTTTAAATTAAAAATTGGATTTTTGAATACGGGCCAAAGTTGAGGAAACATACGTCTTGAAAAAAAAAATTCGCCCTGCATTTTGTCTCTTATGATATGCTACCCTTCAATTGGCCAATTGAAGTTGTGTTTCATGTCAAGTCTTCCACTGAAAAACCTTGAATCTAGGAAGTTAGTATAATTAAAAACCATTTTCTGTAAAAATTGTAGAATACGTAAGAAAACGTGTATACGAATATACCAATATTAATTGTTTATTTATTTATTAGTGGACAGTGGCCCTCGATTGGTGTGTGTACCCTGTAATAGATACAAAATCACACTTAAGTTTTAAGAAATGAAGAAAGACGCAATTTAGTGTCGCGAGAGAGGCTTGAAACTTCTGTAGAAATCTACAGTGCATCGACCTAAGAGTACCTAGCCTTATTTTTCTACTTTTTTTCCTGTCAGTATTTTTTAGCTAAAGTAGTACCCAGGAGTATGATGCTCTGGTCTGGAGCTAGAGAGAAATATCGTCAACCGGGGTAATGATGGCTCAATAACTCCCTAGAAAATGTTTTTTTCCTTAATGGAATTTTACCGTATATCCTAAAAATATTGTTTATAAAATGGTCAGAAAGTTTGATCACAAAAAAGAAAAAAAATCATCAAGTTATAGAGCATTAACGTTGATCCCTGTTTACCCCGGTTGACGGGGCGATAGTTACTAGAAAAGGCCGCGAGTATACACGATTTATGGTATCGTGAATAGATCAGGTCTTTACATAACGTTCTCACCCAAAATGTCCAACAACTTTTGACAAGAAAAACTTGCAAGAAACAAATATTTTTTGAACTTACGTTATCTGAAGACACGATCTATGTAAAAAAAACAGTACATATATTCGCGTCATTGGCTGTGGAAATTGTAGATAAAATTTTTAGTCATTTTTTCGGATTAATTTAAAATATCGGGCTTTCAAGAATTCAGAATACCTGAATTGAGGATCAGTGTATCTCGTCTAAAAGTAGGCCTGTAGTTAAAAAAATTTTCACAATCGGTGACACGATAAGAACAATGTATAGAGTATCGTAAACACTATTTTAAACAAACTTTAGCCTATAGACAACGCGATACATCAAATGAAGTATATACTATTTAAGTAATGCTTTGTATAATAAAAGGTATTCATTGAAATTTTCTGGCTCTTCTGCAACCCTAACAAGTCCAATTTCCTCTTCACTGAAAGACTACATCAGGGCAGAATTCATTATACCAAAATTTTGAATTAGGCACAAATTTTGCTGGTTCCATTTTCCTTGGACAAAATCGATTCTGCACTGACTAAAACTATTATTTTTTGAATGATCTTTGAATTAACAGACTTCACAGTCTTTCCCATATTCCCCTATTTTCCCATTTTTTTTTAAAGAATTTCTCTTTTTCCCTGTTTTCAAAAAACTTCCCCTTTTTCTCGTTTTTTCGTTTAAATACGAACTGAATTAATAGGATTTAATGAGAAAATCCAGATATTTTTGGTTAAAAGTTCTATTTGGTTGAAATGGCTACTATTATATTTTTGGTTCAGAGTTCATCTCGTTTGGTTAAAAACTCGATATGGGTCAAAATTTAATTTTTTTGTTAAGAATTGAACTGTTTTGTTAAAAAGTAATATTTTTTAAATCTGCTTTGCTTCAGGATTCAACTATTTTCTTGAAAATTCATATTTTTGGGGAAAAAATTCATCTCTTTGGTTGAAAATTAGTCTTTTTTTTTGGTTGAGAATTAATTTTGTTAAACTGAAAATATATCTATTCGATTTTTGGTTGAAAATTAAACTATTTTGTAGAAAATTTATTTTTGGCATTGAAAATTCAAATATCTACTAGAAATGCATGTATTTTGTTGAAAATTTGCTTTAAAATTCACCGTTTTTGGTTGAAAATTGAACTATTTGCTTCAAAATTGATGCTTTTTAGTTGAAAATTCATCCTTTTTGGTAAAAATTTCATTTTTTTCGTTAGAAATAAAAAAAAATTTTCGTAACTGATTGCAAATTCTTGTATTTTGTTGAAATTTCATTCTTATTTGGTAAAAAGGTAATCTTTTTCGAAAATTCATCTTTTTGGTTGAAAATTCAACTTATTTGGTAGAAAAAACTCAACAATTTGGTTAAAAATGCAAATATTTGTTTAAAAATTTAATTATTTTGTAGAAAATTAACTTTTTTTCTTCAAAATTTATATTTTTTCGTTGAAGGTTCAATTGTTTCCTAGAAAATTTGTTTTTTTGGATTGAAAATCAAAATATCTACTTAAAATGCATGTATTTTGTTGAAAATTTGCTTGAAAAATCCCTCCTTTTGGTTGTTGAAAATTCAACTATTTGCTTCAAAATTCATTCTTTTTAGTTGAAAATTCATCCTTTTTGGTAAAAATTTCATTTTTTTTGGTTTCTTAAAAAATAAAACTGATTGGAAGTTCTTGTATTTTTTTGAAATTTCATTCTCATTTCGTAAAAATTTAATCTTTTTTGAAAATTCATCTTTTTAGTTGAAAATTCAACTTTTTGGATAGAAAACTCAACAATTTGGTTAAAAATTCAACTATTTATTTGACAATTTAAATATTTTGTAGAAAATTAACTTTTTTTCTTCAAAATTTATATTTTTGCGTTGAAGGTTCAACTGTTTCGTAGAAAATTCTTTTTTTTTTATTGAAAATTCAAATATCTGCTTTAAAATTCATGTATTTTGTTGAAAATTTGTCTTTTTTTGCAAGCAATTCATCTTTTTAGTTGAAAATTTAAATATTTTGTTAAATTTTTTTTTTCAAAGATTCACCTCTCTGGTAGAAAATTTAACTCTTTTATCAAAAATTAGTTTTTTTTTTTTTAATTAGTTTATTTATCTTAAAATTCAATTATTCCAGTTTTGATGAAAAAAATTATCCTTTATAAGTTGAAATTTTAACCATCTGGTTCAAAATTCATTTATTTTTTGAAATTGCGTCGTTTTGGGTAGAAAATTATTCAGCTTCGTTTAAAATTCGTCTTTTTTTTTGAGGTTAAAATTTTTTTTTTTTGTGTCAAATTAAATTTTTAAACAATGAATTCAACTTTTTCATTTTTGTTGAAAACTTATCGTTTTTATTGAAAAATTCAATTTTCCAAGTTGAAAATTCAACTGTTTTTTGAAAATTCGTCTTTTTGGATGAAAAAAAATCTTTTATGGTAGAAAAGTCATCTTTTTTTTTTTACTGAAAATTCATCGTTCTTGGTAAAAAATGTATTTTTTGTTTTTGAAATATAAACTATTTGGTTTTAATTCATCGTTCTTGATTGAAAATTAACTTTTTTGTTGAAAATTCATCTTTTCGGGTTGAAAATTCAACTACTTTGTTGAAAATGCAATATATTTCGACTTGAAATTTTAGGAACATAGTATCAACATTAATTTTTAATTTAAACAAATTGATTCTCCTTTTATTCCCCTGTTTTCGTCAAAATCACCCTATTTCCCCCTTTTTGAGGACATTTTGTGCTGTGAAGTCTAAAAACTACTATTATTTTCTAAATAAACTTGGAATTAATTTGTATTCTTTAATTTCAGTCGCTAGAAGGGGACTTGACATGCTGCGGGTACGAGCGACGGATCCAAGGCCATGTCCAAAATGCGGGAAGATCTACCGTTCGGCGCACACGTTGCGAACGCATCTGGAAGACAAGCACACAATCTGTCCAGGTTACCGGTGTGTGCTCTGTGGCACAGTCGCAAAATCGCGAAATTCCCTGCACTCGCACATGTCGCGACAGCATCGCGGAATCAGTACGAAAGACCTCCCAGTTCTAGCAATGCCAAGTCCTTTCGACCCAGAACTTGCATCCAGACTACTGGCGAAAGCTGGAGTGAAGGTCAGCCCAGCAGAACTCAGGGCTAGAGCGAGTCCCACAGGACCACGGAGAGGAGACATGAGACTGGAGCTGCCCAGAGGTGGGGCGCCCTCGGAAGCCGGAAGCTCAATTTGTGGGGGTGACGATCCGGAGGATCTGACTCTTCCCTTGAGCTTAAGGTACGGCTCACCAACGCCCAACAACAACACCGTCATCACCAAGATCACCGGGAACGGGAAACCTGCAGCTACGGCGATCGCCGCCAAGTCCATGGACTCGTATCACATCAGCAGGGAGCCCAACATGGCATCCTTGCATCCACCAGTTCATTTGCCAGGACATCACAACACAAGTGCGACAGGGTCTGCCATTCTAGATACGTATCTACAATTTATAGCGGAAAATTCGAATCTCACAAGACTAGGTCTGAGTCCGGAACAAGCTGCGGCTGTTGCGGCTGCCAAGGTCGCTCATCTGAGTGCGATAGACAAGATGAGCAGTCGTGGGATGGAGGACTATCCCATGATTGGTCGGGACGAAGGTAGAGGGCCCGGTGTCTTGCACGAGGATCGGAAGGATCATCATCTTGATCGACACATGATGCCCATGGAAGAAGGCGACTCTTCCGCTGGCGAGGAGGATGACTTTAGCGAAAACGAGTCTCCGGAAGGCGTTAAAGCAGAGTAAAGCTCTACTCTCTCTCTCTATCTCTTGTCTAAGAGTATTTCCTGATGTTCGGTCCTGATGAATGTCAGGCCTACTAGGGATTATCAGTCACTGGTCTAGCAATAGTAGTCCACATGTACCAAAACAGGGAAGCAACGTTCATGCAGATGTACGAAACTTGATCCACTACCTCAGGCAATTATATTTTTCAAAGAAAAAGTTTTAATAGAGATTCAAGCAGATTATAGAAATAGATTGACGGCGCAAACGTGTCGTCACCTCGGGATCGAGAATCCGTAACCCTCGAAGCCCACTCTGATTAAATATTCCATCCGTCTACCTCAGTGCACATAATAAACGATAGCTGGTAGGATTTATTGATTAACGAGCAAGGAACAATGAGTTTGGTACTCGAAGGAGATCAAAGTGAAGAAGTGAAGAAGCGAAGAAGAGAGTACCGAAAGACAAAGATAAGGTAATTGAAAGTTGGATGCGTGCAGCGGAGCTAAGCTACCTTTTGCAGATGTAGCTAAGGTCTCGAGCCAATTTAAAACTGGACCTCAAAAAGGTATTGTCCGTTTACTCGGCATCAAGAAAACACAAGGCGATTCGTAGAAGATACTTAAAACGTAGACAGAGAATAAGAATACGACCCGTGATGCCGCAGCTGTTTTTTTTTTCGAAAGTTTTATCAACGCCTTTTTTCGCGTTGGTTCGACGAGAGATATAATTATTATTATTATTAATATTATATATATGAATGTTGAGGAAATATATATATTGCCTAGATTTATAGAAAAGTTAGTGTACCACGAAACGTGCGTACATCGGATACGCGTAGCGCTAGGATTGTATGTAGAGGTACAGGTACCCGTTCTATTTGTCTTTTGTTTAGCATGTGTTCACTCGCACTTTTAGTCGCGCGAATTTGATTATTGAAAGATGTCGCGAGTGTACACTATATACATAATACGTTCACACGCTTTTTTGCGAGGTATACTCTTGAGCGACATACTTGATGCAGCTTTTCTTGCTTTCATTTGGAAGAAGTTCGTGACCTCTGTGTTGGAAGAACCTCTTCTGGAGTGTAGGTCTAGAACGATGACTCTGACGTTGGTCGTCAAAACTAACGCTTCATATATTAGAATTATTTTTAATTCACTTTAATTCGCTTGGAATTCTTTTGAATTCTTTTAACTTCCACGAAAACATTCGAATTCCGATGAATTCGCTGAATTTGCTGAATACCTTGAATTTTCAGAACTCTCTGAATTCCTTGAACTCTCTGAATTCCTTGAACTCTCTCAATTCTTTAGATTTCGTGGTATTACTTAGAATTCTTTGGAATTCGTGGAATTCCTTAGATTTCGTGCTATTTCTTGGAATACGTGGATTTCCTTAAACTCGTCATATTCTTTGAATTCTAGTAAAATCATTTAATAACTCTGAATTCCGTGTAATATTTTTATATTTTTGGAAATCATTTAAATCCTTCGAATTTTTTCGAAGCCATAGAATTCGTGGAATTCCTTAGAATTCGTGCTATTCCTTATAATACGTCGAATTCCTTGGAATTCTTCAGATTTCATGGTATTCCTTAGAATTTCTGGAATTCCTTATAATTCATGGAATTCTAAGGAATTCGTGGAATTCCTTAAAATTCGTAGAATTCTTTATAATTCGTGCACTTTCTTATAATACGTCGAATTCCTTGCAATTCGTCGAATTCCTTGCAATTCGTCGAATTCCTTAGAATTCGTGGAATTTCTTGGAATTCCTCAGATTTCATGGTATTCCTTAGGATTCCTTAGAATTCGTGGAATTCTTTAGAATTCGTGGAATTCTTTAGAATTCGTGGAATTCTTTAGAATTCATGGAATTCCTTAGAATTCATGGAATTCCTTAGAATTCGTGGAATTCCCTAAAATTAGTAGAATTCCTTATAATTCGTGCACTTTCTTATAATACGTCGAATTCCTTGCAATTCGTCGAATTCCTTAGAATTCGTGGAATTTCATGGAATTCCTCCGATTTAATGGTATTCCTTAGAATTCCTTAGAATTCGTAGAATTCCTTAAGATTCATGGAATTTCTTAAAATTCGTAAAATTCCTTAGAATTCGTGCAATCCTTATAGTACGTCAAATTCCTTAGAATTCGTGAAAATCCTTAAAATTCGTAGAATTCTTTATAATTCGTGGAATTCCTTAGAATTCGTATAATTCCTTGGAATGCGTGGATTTCCTTGAATTCGTGAAATTCCTCGAATTCTAATAATATCATTGAATAATTCTGAATTCCTTGCAATATTGTTATATTCTTGAAATTCATTTAAATCTTCAGAATTCCTTAGAATTTGGGCAATTCCTTAGAATCTGTGGAATTCCTTATAATCCCTGCAACTCCTTAAAATTTCTTATATTTCGTGGTATTCCTTAGAATTCCTTAAAATTCGTGAAATTCCTTAGAATTCGTAAAATTCCTTAGAATTCATGCCATTTCATAGAATTTGTGGAATTTCTTAGAATTCGTGAAATTCCTTAGAATCCGTAAAATTCCTTAGAATTCGTGCCATTTCATAGAATTTGTGGAATTCCTTAGAATTCTGTAGAATTAGTAGAATTCCTTAAGATTCGAGGAATTCCTTAAAATTCGTAAAATTTCTTCCAATTCGTGTAATTTCTTAAAAAAATTAGAATTCCTTAAGTTCGTGGAATTCCTTAAAATTAGTCGAATTCCTTAGAATTCGTGGAATTCCTTAAAATTCGTAGAATTCCTTAAGGTTCGTGGAATTCCTTAAACTTCGTACAATTCTTCAGAATTTGTAGAATTCCTTAAGATTCGTGGAATTCCTTAAAATTCGTGGAATTCCTTAGAATTCGTGGAATTCCTTAGAATTCGTGGAATTCTTTAAAATTGGTAGAATTCTTTAGAATTCGTAGAATCCCTTAGAATTCGTGGAATATCTTGGAATTCCTTGAATGCGTGGAATACCTTGGAATTCTGTGAATTCTTAGATTTCCTTGAATTCTTGAGATTGTTTAAATTCTTGGTAATCTTTGAATTCTTCTAAAATCATTAAATAACTCTGAATTCCTTGCATTATTGTTAAGTCCTTGAAATGGCTTGAATTACGTAGAATTCAGTGGAATTCGTGGAAATCTCTGAATTTTTTAAAATTCTTCTAAACTCATTTAATAACCCTGAATTCCTTTTATTTTTTTGAACTCATTGGAATTCCTAGAAGTTCTTATAATTTTTTGGAATTCTTGGAGTTCCTAGAATTCTTGGAATTCCTTGGAATTTGTGGAATTCTCTAAATTCCTGGAATTTTTCTAAACTTATTGCATTACTCTGAATTCCTTGAATTATTTAAAAGTCATTGGAATTCCTTGAAGTCGTTAGAATTCCTTAGAATTCCCTGAGCTCGTAGAGTTTCTTGAATTCGCAAAATTCCTGGAATTCAAAATGATGCGCGGGATTCAGATAATTCAAAGGAATTCAAATAAGTGAGAAGGTATTCGGAGAATTCAAGTAATCCGCGGAAATGAGAAAAATCAGGAAATTTAAGGAATTCATAGGATTCGAGGAATTAACGGAATTCAAAGAATGCAGATAATTCAGAAGAATTATAAATAAATAAATAAAAACGACCCAGCTTCGTTTAAACGACCATAGTGATCCTTTTAGACATACACACCGACAGATTTTCTTTTAACATGGAAGTATCGAGTTATTTGAGCATAACTCTTCCTTTTGTGTTTGTTTCTTTTAAAATTTTTAACTGTCGAAGATTTTAATTTACTTATTCAAGTTTTAATCAAAGGAAATATTTTCCTTTTATAATTTCATGTATGTCGATTTCGAGTTGTTCGCACGCGACGAACGATTTGGCCATAAGAAGTGAACAAATGCGTGAACCTCATGTAGAACCATTGACTACTTTCGTTGGCGTGTGTCTTTAGTAAAAAAAATGTAGTAAACAATGCGAGTTTTCGCACATGTTTTTTTAAAATTTCGAGGAGTCGAATCTCGTGACAAATCGTCGTGTCGTGTCTCGACTAACATATGTAAAATGGTTCCTACTAATATACATACATACACCAGCTAATAATTCGAGTAATATACTTTGTAGAATATAAATAATAATTCGCTAGATAACGCATAGGCACTTAGCAATACGTAGAAGAGCGTGAAAGTGCGAGAGACGAAATCATGATAAGAGAATGATCGTGCGAGCTTATGAGCGGAAAGAAAGAGAGAGTGTGATAAATTAGTTAGTGGACTAGGTCATAGGATAAACACTGTACACAATACTCCGAAGTATACTAACCATAGTTCTAAGCCAAGTATCATATTGACAGGGACGCGCAGAGTTTTTCAAGATGAATCGAGATTTTTAGCGAAAGCTTTATGAAAGACGTTCAAGATTCGGCACGCGGAATTCGCGAGTCTGTGGATGAACAAGAGGTGAAAAAGAATTTTGTTTTTTAAACAATCTTATAGATCTTATACGCATATATACGAATGTATACGACTCGAGACTGCAAACGTTTGTATACGAATTATGGCGAAGTCGTTGGATTATAGGGTAAAAGAAGAAATTCTAATTACGTCCAAATAAATCTTTTTACGAATCCATCTTGTGCATCCACGGGAGTCGGAATTTGGCAAAATGAAGAGAGGAACGAGAAGGGAAGCGAATAGCGATTCGCTCCTCAGGACTCCGTAAATCCAGGTCTAATCGGTACAAAGAAACCATTTCTTGCCTTGAGCTCTCTATATGCGAACGAAGCGTTTAAGTAATTTTTATAAAGATTAGTAATGAGGACAAAAATCATACAGAGTACAAATTTTCATCGGAAATCTAATTAGATCTAAAAAGAAGACACCGACTTCTAGAATCATATTGAAGCTAACGCGCGAAGTCGTAAATGGATTTAGAGGAGAACCGGTCAAAAACGATCTGATTAATATTTAAGTTCACTCGGCTAGAAACTATCGATTGACCGAAACAAACAGTGCCATAGCATTGAATAATAATTCGATTTTTAGGGGTCTCTCTATACAGTTGAATAACAGCAAAATTGAAATATGTACAGTGTACTACGTTTAAGCGTTGTCATAATCTCAGTGATCTCGCCGATAGACTTTTGTTTTATAAACTAATACGATTACGCAGTTGCTGCAGGGTGTTGCCACCGGAAGAGGGCGGTGAGTCTTTTTACCCCCCCACGAAGACTCGAGTCATGTCCTCCCCTCCTCCGCGATCATAGTTTTTTACTACAGTATTTATATAGCTATATTTATACACACAGACACATATATATGATATACAGAATTATATATTTTTACACGTGGACCCCTCAAACCTTACCATCCTCTGCCGAACTCACCCTCAGCGTCACCCATTATAGTCCGCAACAGTCATACAGCTAATTACAGTATTGCAATATTTTTAAAGACAATCTTGGACGCAGCCGAATCTTCTCTGTCGAAAAATTTGCCAAAGTTCATTCTGCTTAGGGAATACTGTGGGTTTTTTTTACTATCGCGTTGGTCCTCTAAGCTTACGCGTTGGTCCTCTGAGCTTACGCTTTGGTCCTCTGAACTAACGCGCTGGTCCTCTAAACTAACGCGTTGGTTCTCTAATGCG
>CAKNYM010053104.1:623272-641899 GCA_932195095.1 Andricus curvator
GTATTTGGTTGAAAATTGGACTTTTTGGCAGAAAAATAATCTTCTTGTTCGAGAATTAACTTTTGAACTGAAAATTTAATTATTCTATTTTTTGTTAAAAATATATCTTTTTTAGCTCTAAACTCAACAATTTAGTTAAAAATTCAAGTATTTGTTTGAAAATTCGTCTTTTCGGCAGGAAATTAATTTTCTTAGTCGAAAATTAATTTTTTTAATTGAAAATTCAATTTTTCTATTTTTGGTTGAAAATGTATCTTTTTTTGTTGAAAACTAAACAATTTAAAAGGTGAAAATTCGTCTTTTTGGCAGGAAATTAATTTTCTTGGACGAGAATTAATTGTTTCAACTGAAAAATTAATTATTATATTTTTGGTTGAAAATTTATCTTTTCAAGTTGGAAACTCAACAATTTAGTTGAAAATTCAAGTATTTGTTTGAAAATTCGTCTTTTTGGCAGGAAATTAATATCTTCTTGGTCGAAAACCAATTTTTTTAACTGAAAATTGAATTATTCTATTTTTGGTGGAAAATGTTTTTTTTTTCAGTAGCAAACTCAAAAATTTTTGACAGGAAATTAATCTTCTTGGTAGAAGATTAATTTTTTTTAATTGAAAATTTAATTATTCCCTTTCTGGTTCAGAGTATCTTTTTTAGATGAAAACTCAACAATTTGGTTGAAAATTCATGTATTCATCTCGTTGGCAGAAAATTATTTTTTTTGGTTCAGAAATCAACTGAACAAAAAAAACTGATATTTGAAAAAATAATGATAATATTGTTAAAGATAATTTTTTAAAGATTAAAAAAAAAAAGAAATAAATACAGTGAAATAAATCTGTAACTGTATAGGGGAGATGAGCATGCGCGCGACTTTCTCATCGATTCTATGCTACTTGGGGGCGCAAATTGTGATGAATTTATGGCTACAAATGAAAAGTTCAATTAAATTGAAAATAAGTAAAATGAAAGTAAAATTTTGAGTTTTTTATATTTTATTATAATATATTAACAACTTAGATAAAAGTTATTGACAATATTGAATTTTTGATTTTTAAAAACTTGTTCTTCCGGAATTCAAAACAGGAATCTGCTTTATCGATGTGCTCTGTTATACCGACTGATGAGAATTGTGAATCTCACTTTATTTTTCAATAATATCATTAATTTTTTTATAAATTTTATCCAAAGAGTCTCCATGCGTATTTCGATAAAAATTATATAAATGATAAAAATTATTATCGACATTCAGCGATCTACAATATCGACAAAGGGTAACTCGTATTCTGAGTAAGCTGTCAGATTCTGATGGTAAAACTACTAACATTTATCTTGGGAGAAAATAAATTCAGGAATTCTAGTTTTTTAAATGCAATTTTCAATTTTTCTCAAAAAAATACTGATACAGGTAAAAAAATTCTTTGATATTATATATATTGATAAAATTAATACTATCAAGAAACCCGTTTTTTTCCTTATAATAAATAAGTTAATAATAATTAAATTTGTTTATAATGCATTTGAAAGATGAAATAAGGAGATTTTTTTTACGAAACGAGGGAATTAAATTCTTTTAAATAAATAGAATTACTGTTGTTACTATAATTAATATAATTTGAAGCACTTTCAATTATTAACATTTCAAGTAAAAATATAACATTTTCAACAAAATAAATGAATTTTTAACCAAATAGCTGAATTTTCAACCAAAAAGATTAATTTTTTATCAAAACTGGAACAGTTAAATTTTCAGTTAAAAAAATTAATTTGCAACAAAAAAAAACGAATTTTTTTAACCATACATGCATCTTCAAAAAAAATGCATTTTCAAATAAAAAAAAAACAAAAACCAAATAGGTGAACCTTTAACAAAACTATATAAATTTTAAACAAAAAATGAAACAGTTAAATTTTTATTTAAAAAAATTAACGTTTAACCAAAAAAATGTCAACAAAATAGTTAATTTTTCAACGAAAGAGATATTTTTATCCAAAAAGATTAATTCTCAATGAAAAATGTAATAGACGAAATTTAAACTAAAAATGAGGAATTTTCAACAACATTGTTTAATTTGAAACCAAAGAGATGAATTTCTAATAAAATACATGAATTTTCAGCTACAAAAGATAAATTGTCAACAAAATAGTGCAATTTATCACCAAAGAGATGAATTTGCAACCAAGAAAATTAATTTTTTACCAAAAAAGGACGAATTTTAAACAAAATATATGAATTTTCAACTAAAAAAGATCAATTTGCAACAAAAAATGTCATAGTTACATTTTCAATTAAAAAAATTAATTTTTAACGAAAAAAGATGAATCCTCAACGAAAAATGTAAATTTTAAATTAAATTAATAATAATTGAATATATGTTCATATATTTCAACAACAACAAAAAATTTGATTTAAAATCAACAATAGTTTAATTCAATCAAAAAACTAATTTTCAACTAAAAAAGATAAATTTTCAATCGAAAATGTCACAGTTTAATTTTCAATTGAAGAAATTAATTTTTAACGAAAAAAGATGAATCCTCAACTAAAAAGGAAATGAATAGTTTATATATTTCTACGAAAAAAATTTTAATTTTAAATCAAAAATATTTTTGCTTTAAAATTCAACAGTTTGTTTGCATTTTTTCTCTCTCTCTCTCTTGAATGAAAAATATTTTTTGGTTGAAAAATCAACTGCTTTATTTATTGTTCAGAATTTATCTTTTTTGGAATAAAAATGTTTTTTTCATAAAGACTTTTTTTTTCGAAAATTAATTTGTTTCTTATTGAAAATGTCACTATTCCAGTTGAATATTTTATCGTTTTAGTTAAAAATTCATCTGTTTCCTTGCACATAAATTTTTTTAACTAAAAACTTAATTGTTCAATTTTTGGTTGAAATTGATATTTTTTAGTTAAATTACCAATATTCTTGGCTGAAAATTACTCTTTTTTGTTGAAAATTCAATTATTTTAGTTAAAGATTCATAATTTCAGTTACAAATTCATCTTTTTCGTTTAAAATTCAACTATTCTAGTTGAAGATTTATCATTTTAGTTCAAAATTCATCACTCTGTTTGAAAACGTAACTATTTTTTTCAAAATTAATATTTTTTTTGTTGAAAATTATTATTTTTTCAAACTGAAAATGTAACTATTCCAATTGAGTATTCTACAATATTAGTTGAAAATTCATCTCTTTTGTTGAAAATCAATTTTTCCAACTGACAATTTAACCATTCAATTTTCTGTTGGCAATTTATTTTTTTTAATTGACAATTTATTTTTTGAAATTAAAAATTCATGTATTTTGTTACAAACTCGTCCTTCTTGGCAGAAAAAAATCTTTCCAGTTAAAGGTTCATCATTTTATCTAAAAATTCATATTTTTGGTTAAAAATGCAACTTTTCCAGTAACGGATTTTTAATTTTAGTTCAAAATTTATCAGTTTGGTTGAAAATTAATTTTGGTTGGAAATGCATCTTTTTTAGTTCAAAATTCAACCATTTTGGTGAAAATTTGACTTTTTTAGTTGAAAATTTATGTATTTTGTTGAAAAATCATTTCTTCTTTTGTAGACAATTAATTTTCTTGTTTGAAAATTCGTCTTTGTGGTTAAAAATGCAAGTATTCCATTTAAATATTCATCATTTTAGTGGAAAATTCATCTTTTTGGTTGAAAATAAAACTTCTTGGTTGAAAGTTAAACTCTTTTATTAAAAATTCTTCTTTTTGGTTTAGAATTCATGTATTTTAGTTGAAGATTCATCATTTCAGTTGAAAATTTATCACTTTGGTTGAAAATTTTATTTTTGTAGAAATTAATTTTTCAACTGAAAATTTAAACATGCAATTTTTTGTTGATAATTAATTTTGTTAGTTGACAATTTATTTTTTTAGTTAAAAATTCACGTATTTTATTAAAAATTCGTATTTTTTGCTAGAAAAAAATCTTTTTGATTGGAAATTCATTTTTTTGGTTAAAAATTCAACAATTCCAGTGAAAGATTTTTAATTTTAGCTGAAAATTCATCACTTTGGTTGAAAATTTTATTTTTGTAGAAAATTAATTTTTCAACTGAAAATTTAACCATGCAATTTTTTGTTGATTATTTATTTTTTTGGTTGACAATTAATTTTTTCAGTTAAAAATTCACGTATTTTATTGAAAATTTGTCTCTTTTGGTAGAAAAAAATCTTTTTGGTTGGAAATTCATTTTTTTTGGTTGAAAATTCTACTATTCCAGTTGAAGGTTTTTAATTCTAGTTAAAAATTCATCACTTTGATTGAAAATTTTATTTTTGCGGAAAATTAATTTCTTCAACTGAAAATTTAACTATTCAATTTTTGGCTGACACTGATCTTTTGTAGTTCAAAATTCAACTGTTTGGTTGAAAATCGATCTTTTATAGTTGAAAATTTAACTACTTGGTTGACAATTTATGTATTTTGTTGAAAAATCATATTTTTTGGTAAGAATTAATCTTTTTGGTTGAAAATTGAAGATTCAGCTTTTAAATTGAAAATTTATCACTTTCTTCGAAAATTTGTTTGTGTTATTGGTTTAAACTTAATGTTTTTAACTAAAAATTTAACTTTTTAATTTTGGGTTGAAAACTGATCTTTTTTAGTTCAAAATTCAACAGCCAGGTTCGAAATTTTTATTTTTTTATTTAAAATTCAACTATTTGATTTAGAATTCAATTATTTTGTTGAAAAATCCTTTTTTTTTGTAGAAAATAAATCCTTTTGTTTGAAAATTCAACTATTTGGTTAAAAATGCATCTATATTGTTGAAGATGCAATATTTTGACATGAATATTTAGAAATTTTAAGGGGTTTCAAAATATGGTTTATTCTGTTTATATAAGAAAATTTTTTTATATTCAAAATACGACAATATTACATGTGGAGTATTTGTTCGCGTCCTTGAGACGCATCGATTGACCTATTGACGAAACTTCTATAACCTCTTATGATCTATCAATACCGATTTATAAATTGAAAAAATATGTTGTTTATCTTGTTGATATAAGGAAAACTTTCTTAATATTGGGAAAACAACTATAATGTATATAATATATTTGTTCGCGTCTTTGAGACGCATCAATTGCCAAAATTAAGAACTTCTCATGATCTACCATACCCTACCAATATCGTTTTTTAATTTTTCAACAAAGTTAGTTTCCTTGTTTATAAGAAGATTTTTTTATATTGGGAATATAACAGTACTGCATTTCATGCAATATTGTTTGCGCCTTTGAGACGCGTGGATTGATGTTTTGACGAACTTTTGAAGACCATTAATATTCAATAGCTACTCAGAAAGTTTTAAGAAAAGTTACATTTTTTATATGAGGTTTTAATTTGAAATATAAAACTACTTTAGGTTAAAAAGCTGCTCATTGTAAGAGAACACATCAATTGACATTTTTGTGGGCCCTCTGATTTTCTGAAAATTCGGAAAGACAGAAACGTAAGCTTAAAAAATATTGAAAGTATCGATTTTTTTCTTTTGTTAAGGAAAAATTCCCTCTGTGAGGAAGCAAATCTATTTGATACTTGTGAGGAAGCAAAATGCTTAAAAAATGAGCACAGATGAATACACCCATAGTGAATACATCCATAGTACTTCGCAGCCGTATTTGATTAATCGATGATGCTAATATATTTAAGAATTATAATTTGTCCTGGAAAAAGCTTGAGATACCTGGAAAAGCCTGGAATTGTCAGAAAATTTTTTTCCAGGGTTTGAGGAGACACCCTGATAAAGTATTTTAATCATTATGAAGTAATGGTAATTGAGGTCATGTATACTTTATGACGTCAAAAAACATCAGCCGAGCAAATATTCATCCTGCGAAAAACCTCCTCTGTCCCACATAAGTCATCTTACAGATCTTGCAAGTGATCTTGTAAACAACACCACCTTTTTCAAATTTATCTAGAGGATCTTTACCAAAAGTTATTATTGAATCCATTTTAAATAGTATACGGGAAATAGTATGAATATTAAATTTTTTTAACATAAATTCAATAGTTTTCGAAATTTGACCAAAAAAAGGAAGAAAAAAAGTATTGAAAGAACTATATTCTCTTAATTCTTTCTGATTATCTGCAGATAAAATGTTACTTTGTTTTTGATTTGTTCAATTCCAATTATGATCTGTTGCTCAATCAACTTATATGGGTAATGATTAAGAAAGAGGATATTCCTAACAATATTCGAATTCGCTTTGTGAAATGAAATGTGGGACAAACCTAGAGCTCTGTCAACTAAGTTTTTGATTACTGCAATTTTGTTTTGAAAAGGATGAGCCGAAAAGAAATTTAAAATTCTACCTGAATATGTACTTTTCCTATACCAATTGGTAATAATATTACCATCCTGACCCTTAATTACTTCTACGTCCAAACAAACTGATTCTATTATTGTTCTCTATTTCATGGGTGAACTTGTAACAGTTTGCAATTTTCTTTAAAATTATAGTTCACTACTTATTCGTTTTATATTAGTGTTAAGCATTGTCCCGAATACTGTTACTATATCCTTTCTGGGCTATAAACAGGCGAGATGCATTTATTTTATTTTGGGTTTCACGAAGGTGGAGTCCACAAACTTCTTCGCTTCAAACACCTTTAAAGTCTAAAATAAAATATTAATTTTATCTAATAATTTGACTCACGAGAATCCCTGACGACGTTACGTGGGAAATTAATTATCAATTTCGAGAGCATACTGTAAAGAAAATATGGAATGTAAATTAGTAGCGCCCCTAATAATATATCCTAATGTGCGTACCCTTTTAGTGGATGCCTGGAAAGTAGGAGTCTTTTGGCTTAGTTTATTTTTTTAATAAATAGAAAATTATTTTGATTCTCTGGCAAATCTCAGCCTTACAATCATCGATTGTAAGCCAGAGAATCCATGCTGCAAACGATTTTATAAAAAGACTGAGAACATTTAGTGGTGAGCACTTGGCTCTATTTTTATGTTTTTTTCTTTTTATTTAATTCTTTGAAATAATTTACCAGCAAGGAAATCTCATAAAGCCAGGGAGTAATCTCAATTACTCCCCAGAGATAAGAGGGTAACGTGTGATTCTAAAAATTTAGAAATCAAACTCCTAGGATAACTCCTTATCCATACTCTTCTTACGAGCCCTAAGTGAAACTCATTTCACTAGAGGAACGAAATACTTATACAGATTTAAAATTATCACAGCTAGGAAGGGAATATTAACAGGCCGGGGGGTTATCTCAATAACCCCTTAGAAAGTTAACATTACCTTCTAAGCTGCATAGAGAGGATGACTTTAAAAACATGATAAAAAATATATATATGCAAATAAATTGTAAAAGCCAAACTTTAGGTTATTACAAATTTAATCTCAAGCAATGCACGTCACAACATTGCTTGAGCTATCCAAAAGAAAACCCACTCTACTTACAGTACTTTAATCCAGAGCATCGTTAAGTCTTAGGTCTTATCTATCACTAAGCTATTGAACAGCTCTCCTCAGCAGCTCGAATCCTAACCATTCACTCACTAGGAGCCTCGCAGAGCCTCGAGACGTGAGTGCCCAAACGAAGCGGACTGCCTGTTCTTCCATGTCGAGCGCGCTATGCCGTGATTGGCTGACAGTCCCCACTCCGTGCCCACAGAACGGGTCTTCTTTCTCTCCGCTTTGTGCGGATCTTTGGCGCGCGGGATGGCTTGTTAGACGTTGCTATACTATGAGTACAGTTCCACCGACCAAGCTTCGGCAGCGTGGCGTCGCTTATACGTGAGTGGCGTAGCTTATCCAGTGGCTTAGAGGTGGAGGGGATACTTAAGCTGGAAAGAGAAGGCGGATACCACTCTCGGACTCCTCGCTTACTCCTGTGTATCCCTTCCACCTCCAAGGCGCAAGATAGGCCGCGCCACTCACGTATAAGCGACGCCACGCCGCCGAAGCTTGGTCGGTGGAACTGCACTCTATGGCATATTAGTTAAGGATTGTATATACTGTCTTATCGTGAGCACGAATTGCTCATAGAAATGGTAGAATATATCTACACGTTACAAACTGAAGTTTTGAATGAAAACTATTAAAAGCATCAAAAACTGCCTGTAACTTTGCTAGAGGAACACATAATAAGTTGTCATCAACATACCGAAAGTAAAAGGACAAAACAAAATTCATCTTCTTGAAAGCAAAGACCTCCAAATCTTCCATAACTATTTCTGCTAAAATCGGAGAAATGACTGAACCTATGGGAGTACCGAATTTTTGCCTAATCTTTTTGACTTAATCGAGTACGTGTTTTTATATTATTCCATCTATTTGAAATTGCCCGTTTAACCAATTCAAGGGGTATACTTGGAAACATTGCAACAACATCCAAAGAAATCATTACATGGTCATCAGGAACAGTTTTTGGAATAATAATTTTTTGGATTTCCCAGCTATTTTTAATATTGTATTTGGAAGTTGTAATTGAGTCTTTAAGTATCAAATTAAAGTTTTGTTCTAAAAATTTCGTGGGAGTGTTAATAGTTGAAATAACCAATCCCAAAGGATAGCCATCTTTATGAATCTTTCTCAAACCATAAAATCTTGCAAGAACTGTGTCTTCGGTATTTATATCAGTCCATCTTATATCCTTTCCAAAAAGTCCTTTCTTTCTCCAATTGTCTGGAATCTTGAAAGTGTCTCTTCTTAATTGTTTCAACGGATTTTCATTCAATAATTCAAAGTTATCACGATTGGAAAGTGAATCCTCCATATCCCTAATATAATCTGATTTCTTCATACAAACAGTAATATTGCCTTTATCAGCATTCATGCAAATTATATCAGGGTTGGTTTTAAGGAAATCTTTTGTTATCCTGCAACCTTCAGAAATTTTACGATCAATACTACTAATGTGCAAACAATTTTTATCAACAAAGCTCTTTGACAAGTGTAAAACCTTGTTTCGGAAATCCTGATGATCTAATATTGGAATTTTGTGTATACTTGATTCAACATCTTTGACTATTTCCACCATCTGTTTCGTTTTACTTTTAATCACATGGTTAGTAAAACCTTTACCTAATCTGAGAATATCTGTAACTGAATCAGGAATTGGAATATTTGCCAAATTTATTTCTCATGTTTTTTATTATCGTTTAAAAATCTTCGATTAAGGAAAATCTGATGTTTTAAAAGATCAATGATTTTATCTTGTCGCAAACATACTTCTAATTCACTTTTGATTCTGGAAATTTTTACTTTTAAAAAACTAACATGATTTGAAACATCCTTGATCAGTAAATTCAGCATTGAGAGTTTGAAATTCTTTAAATTATGTTCAAATTGCCTATTGCAAAAATTACTGTGAAAAGCAAAATCTCGAAATTAGTTATCCAAGAAAAATATTTTTTTTAGGTAAAGTATCATTTCTTTGACATTCAATCAAAAACCTTTTCTGAAGGATACTGCCTCTTAATTTTTGGTTGATATCACACCATAATTTAACCTTTCTGAAGGCTTCAGGACCATATGCAACTTTGATCTGATTAAAAAACATCATTTCAAAAAAAGGGTGGTTAGAAATGACCTCCCATCCAAGTCAGCTAAATTGAAATTTAATTTAATTTAATTTAATTTACCTAACTTGGTATTCCCTAGTTTGTTTGATCGATGATTACGAATCTGCGCTTATTTGTTTGTACCAGTTTTGGCACACAACGTCGATTTTGAGTTCGCCAGTTGACTGCCTAAATATTATTTTATTTATTCAAGATAAAGTTAAACTTGTAGCAATTTTTCCATAGTACCATATAATCAGACTGAGTACTCTGATAGACGTTAGCATATATAGCGGTAAATATCTTCCAAATTTCTCAGTTGACATTCACGTAATCTATCTGGAAGAAATGAAGATCGCTAGCTGCATTCTAATTCTTACATTTGCGGGGTATCTGGATTTTGTTGGTAAGTGCAATACGTCCTGCATAAGTTTTTATTTCATTTATTTATGCATAAGTAATAAGCCGAATTTTGTCTTATAAAAAAATGGTCAGGGTCTACGGCCATATGTTTCTACTCTGGCCATATGTTTCCCGGTTGATGAGAGTCGTAGGTAAAGAAAAGGTGTCTTTGTGAACACATTTATCTATCCTGAAAGTAATCCTTCGGATAGGTAGTCTTCATATTAAAGATCACCTAACTAGTTTGAAGTTAAGACATTCGTTTCAGATTTTAGTGCCGCCATGCTTTGTGAACGATGACATGTGGAGCAATAGGGGCTACCATCCCATCTTGCAAATGAAAAGTATTAATCACTCAACTAATTTACTAATTAGTTTCTCACTTATACTTTCTTCTTGCAGAATTACGATGGCCATACAAAAAGAACGCAGTTCATCCTTCTCCAATTCATCTTTTTAATGTTCGGTATTACCAATACCAAACAAGTCCACACCTGGGCCTAGTAGGTTTAGATAACCATATCGAAGGAGCAATAGACCACAATGACCAGTACCTCTTTGGAGTAATGCGGCATTACCTCTTTGGAGAAAGGCTACGACCTGCACAATTGTATCCATTGGTAGATAGGACTGATCCAGACACCGATGCAAGAGTTAAAATACGCATAAATTGGGACACTGATCCGACCACTACCAACGAGACTGAACCAATGTCACCTGAGGATCCTTTGTGTCAATTTTTCGGTTTGGGGTATAGTCGTCTGGTTCATGTCATGGCACACTAATAATGACAGTGAAAGTTTATATTGTATTTTGATGATACATTATGGAGAAGAATGAGAAGTAATACATCATTCGGACAAAATGTTTCTTTATTTTCCGAAATCCACTCTCGGCTCGACTTTGCTTAGGAATGCGATATATCGAGTCGGGATCGTGTCATGGGTCACTAATAATGACAGTGAAAGTTTATATTGTATTTTGATGATACATTATGGAGAAGAATAAGACGTAATACATCATTCGGAAAAAATGTTTCTTTATTTTCCGAAATCCACTCTCGGCTCGACTTTGGTTAGGAATGCGATATATCGAGTCGGGATCGTGTCGGGTTTTCGATACTCCTTCGCCAGATGTGTGTCTGTGACGTAGCGGTTCACAATGGGGTGAAATGAAAAACTATGTTCAAAATGACATTCAGAACGAAATAATGCACCGATTTTAGATTTTTTTTTCAATTCAGGACTAAATTTCCTAGAAAACGTTGAGAGTGGATATTTAATTTTTAAGTTAATGCAAACAGTGAAAGTGTCGCTTTTTTGCATTTCATGTTTTGTCTCCTTTACAAAATTTTTCTCATACTTCCAAGTCAGTTGGATTCAATGCACAGTGATATGAGAAAGAAGAAAAAATTTCATAGCTTGTAAAATTAATTGTTTCAGCAAATGTTATTAACAAATAATCGACATTAAAGAATATTTGTTTTTAAAGTGTATTCCTGCTCTAAAATTACTTGATTTTATTGTTTAGACTTTGGATGATACGTGGTCATCAAAATTAAAGACTGAATGTTATTAATAAATTCTATAAACAAATGTACATCACAGACATTAATAGGCAGAGATCAATCTTTTTTTCTTGTACTCTTGTTGTAATGATATTTTCAATTATGTGTTATGAAAAAAATGTACCATCCGTTGATATCTGTTTATTTGATAAAAAAAAATTATAAACAAATGCACATTTCAAGCGTTTTTAAACGAAACGAAATCAATTTTTCTTCTAATCTTGTTGCAATTATATTGCCAATGATGTTTTCTAAACAAATTTTGCCATCCATCAATATTTTGTCATTTTATGAAAAAATTATATAAACAAATGCACATTGTAGGCGTTTGCAAGCGCTAAATTTTCTTCCAATCATTTTTTTTCCAGAAATTTTTTTTCAACAAAATTTTTGTTCAACAATTTTTTTTCGAAAAATTTTTTTTCAACCAATTTTTGTGCCAAACCTTTTTTTTGAGCAAACTTCTTTCAAATTTTTTTTTCAACATTTTTTTATCAAAACATTATTTTTTTATCAACTTTTTTTTTAATCAAAATTTTTGTTCAAAACATTTTTTTCACAATGTTAACAAATATTATGTTTTAAGATTCTGTTAGGCGCCTACTTGAACAATTTTTATTCTTTTGAACTTGCTGAAATCATATTGCCAATGATACTTACAGAAAACATGTTGCTATGCATTAATATTTTCTTATTTTATTAACAAATTATACATAAAGAAATTGAATAAAGAATAGAGAATAAGAATGAGAAAAGAATAAGAAAAATAAAGAATCATTTTGGACGTTTTTAAGCGAAAAGAAATCGTTTTTTCATCTGCCCTTGCTGAAATTTCATTGTCAATGAGGTTTTGAAGATGAAAGTTCTTTTGTTGAGAATTGTTTTTTTTAAATAAAAATTAATTTTTTTAATGACAATTTGAAGTATTTGATTTGTTGATGAAAATTCACCTTCTTGGTGGAAAATCGAGAAAAGAGAATAATAAACAATTAATTATTCTCCCAAAAATAATTCTTATAAATAATACTAACATTGATAAATTCATTCAAAAAGCTTGAAAATTCATTGTTTTCGTTGAAAAATGAACTACTTTCTTAAAAATTAAACTACTTGGTGAAAAATGCATGTGCTTTGTTAAAAATTGGTATTTTTTAGAAAAAAATTACATCGTAAAAAATGTAACTATTTTGTTGTAAAATCGTGCGTTTTAGGTGGAAATTTATTTTATAACTGAAAATGTAAGTATGTAAGTTGTAAATTCCGTTTATTGTTTAAAAATTCAACTATTATTTTAAAAACGTTGTTTTTGGTTGAAAAAAAATATATATTACAAAATGAGCAATGAAAATATTTTTAAGCCAGAGACTTGTTTCATTTGACGTCAAATAATTTATATTTTAAACAGTTTTAAAATAATAATTTTATAATTATTATTTATACATTAAAGTACAACACTCTTTTTCACAAATTAACAATTAAAAAAGGAAAAATTACAATTGTAAAGTTGAAAATTTAAATGTAGGATGCAGCACTCTGAAATTTTTACGATTCAATTGAATGCATTCTATTTAAAGAAATTCAGCTGCAAATTATTCACTTTTCAATATCTGCTTTATATTCGCTCTTTTTTAATAAACAGTTCAATATTGCCAAATATTAAAAAAATATTCTTTTTCATCAAAAAACAATTGAAAATTGAATGAAGGTTGAAAATAGGTTCTATAGTTGCATTTAGATGTTTCAAATTATTTACTACTAAAAGTACAACTCTTCCACTATGGGGACAAAAATTGTCAAATTTCCCTCTCCGCTCGATTCAACTGAGAAGTGCACATCTATCGAAGAAGTATCGAAAACCCGGCACGATCCCGACACGATCTCGAGCCGATTAACGACTTCCCGAGCCAAGTTTTATTTATATTGAATAAGAATAATAACACAATATATTTTATCGAGTCGAGCTAAAACCGACTCGATCTACACCCGATACTGGAGGCTAGGATCGAGTCGGGATCGTGTCAAGATGGGAAATATCGCTCGACGGCATCACTGAGCATAAGCCGTATCTAACCTAATTGTCCAGATTATATAAATCATTTTGATTATTATTAAGTAATATCAATTGAGCCATGTATACTTCATTAAGGTGGCGACACGATGATGAATTGAAATGAATAAATTTATAAGACCGATTAAAAATTTCACAAACCATAGACCGCTACTCGCGTGAATCAGCATTCTTAAATTCAATTAAATTAAATTTAAATTCTATCGATTCTTTTTTCCTAGTAGTCACTACTTTTTTCCAGAGCAACAGAGAATCCGGAATTCACTTTTAATTAATTCTGCAGTTGAACAAAAACTGGCAAACAATATGACAATATATAACAATATCCATTCTATGTTTCTCTGCTTGTTTCCAGCTTTTTCATCGCGCTCTTCCATAATGATTGTACGAACTGTCGGTAACGGTACTTTTTCGATTTGTGTGCATGAAATGAAAGGAAAGGAAAGGATCACTTCCGCCGGATAGTTTAGTGACCAAGGCGTGTGTACATACAATTGCCTGGAAATTGGCTCTTTTGCGGCGATGCGATTCGTAGATGGAGAGACTTTCGACGAGGAAAATCTCATTTGTCATTCTGTAGAGTCCATGATTATTATATTTCACACATATATTAGCCCAATGGGTGCCCTTCCTTCTATATGTATAACCGCGATAATGACTTGACCATCTGTTATAGGTACGAGCCATGATCTACCAGAAAAAGATTTGGTTGAATGAACGAAATTTTGGTTGAATCTACCCTAACATATGGTTATTATATGATAACAAAATATTTGGTTGACCCAAAAAAATTTGTTGGTTTGTAAAACTTGGTTGATAAGACCACATCTGCTGGTTACAAGACAATATTTTGGTTGATTCAAGTAAAAGTTGTAGTTCTTCTAACCATAAAAGATCCATCACAATTTACATTGTAAATGGCTTTCTAGCATTTTTTTTAACATTGACAAGCCCGAGAAATTGAAATTGGAATTTCAGTAAATTTTTAATTTCATCTTGTGTAAATTATTTAGTAATTTATTTAACTACTGTATATTACAAGATGAGACAATTCCACGGCAAGCCGTTAGCAACATACATTGTGATCCTTTGTTTATTTGAATAAAAAAATCGGTTTGTTGTTTTATCAAAAATTTAATTAGGCAATCTTAGGTAATCACACAGGTTAAACTAATCTTGCAAATGGATTATATTTTAAGCTGCTCTCTTAAATTATTTTGTAGATCCAACCAAAAAATGTTGTTAAATCAATAGAATATTTTCTAAAATCAACAAACCAATCCAAACAAAAACTTGTATCGATTGAAGAAAACGAATTTGTTCAACTGAACAAAAGTTTTGTTCATTTAACCAATATGTTTTCTGAAATTAACCAAATGTGGTCAACAAAACGATTTTGTTGATAAGAGAAAACACGAAGTAGCATAAGGAGATCCAACTCTATGGGCCATTTCAGAAGATTGTACCCCCATTTTTCCCTGCCCACATCCTATAGCACTTCAGATAACGTATTTTGGCGCCTCTTGCGGAAAACCGTTATAACATAGGTTTTGCCGTTGGTTTTCAACAGTTTCGAATTCTCTCATGAGAGGCGCTACAATAACTAATCTGCTATGCTGTGGGTATGCTATAGGAAGTGGGCACGGAAACATGGGGGGGTATCCTTATATTAGAGTTGGATCTCCTTATACTACTTCGTGAGAGAAAATTAGGTCAACAGGTTAGGTCGAAAATAAAAAATTCTGAAATCCGAAATCGATACAACTTCAAAAATTAGCTTATTGGCATTCTAAAAAAGTATAATTACTTTCGAATCAATACATATGCAGCTTGGTTGACCGGGCTCGAAAAACAATTTTTTAAACTTCTTCTTTTGCAGAGTTTTTAATTTTTCTAAACTTTTCAGTGACAAAAATGCACTAGAAGATAAATCGCCATGACCTAGGAATCGAAATTGGAATTTCATTAAATTTTCAAAATTTGGAATTTGGTATTTGAAATAATTTTTTTCTAGTGATTTGATTTTACAAGTAATGCATCTAAATACACTTCATCCTCTTTTCCTTATTCCCGTTTTTTCACTTAAATGTGAACTAAATTAATAGAACCTAATAAGAATATCCAACTTTTTTTTGTTAAAAGTTCTTTTTTTTTTTAAATTAAAAAGCCTACAATTATATGTTTGGTTCAGGATTCGTCTTTTTTGGCTAAAAATTCGACTTGGTTGGAATTGGTTGAAGATTGAACGATTTAGTTGAAAATTAATTTTTTTTTGGTTCAAAATTAATGTTTTTAACTGGCAATTTAAGTCTTCTATTTTTGGTTCAAAATTGATCGCTTTTAGTTGAATATTCAACAATTTTGAAGATTGAAGATTGTTGAAGTTGAAGATTCATCATTTCAGTAAAAAATTCATCTGTCTGGTTTAAAATTCAACTATTTCACTTAAATATTTACAATTTTATTTGAAAATTAATCACTTCTTTTGTTCGGTTAAACATTAATTTTTTTAAAATGAAATTTAATTATTCAAGTTTTGGTTGACAATTTATATTCTTTAGTAAAAATTAATTTTTTTTCTTGAAAATTCAACTGTTTCAGTTGAATATTCATTGCTTTAGTTGAAAACTCTTATGTTTGGTATAAAATTAATTTTTTTTTACTAAAAATGTTACTATTCCATTTTCGGTTAAAAATTATTATTTTTTTGGTTCAAAATTCAACTATTTGGTTGAAAATTTGTCTTCTTCAATCAACAATTCTATTTTGTTAAAACTATTTTGTTAAAAATTCATGTATTTTGTTGAAAAATTGTATTTTTTGTACAAAATAATTCTCTTTATTTGAATATTAATCTTCTGGTTTGAAAATTCATCTTTTTGGTTGAAAATTCAAGTGTTCCAGTTAAATATTCATAATTTTAGTTGAAACTTTTTTTTTAATTTAACTATTCAGTTGAAGATTCATAATTATATTTGAAAATTCATCACTTTGGTTGAAAATTCAAGTTTTTTGTTGCAAATCTGTTTTTTTTTGTTGAAAATTAATTTTTTCAACTAAAAGTTTAATTTTTCATTTTTTGTGTGTACAAAATTGATATTTTTAGTGGAGAATTTAAGTATTTTTTAAAAATTCATTTATTTTGGAATGTTCTGCTTGTTGTGTTAAAGGATGTTCAGAATGAACGTCATGAATCAAAATAATTGTTTGCGTTTTGCGGCAAATATGAATATGTTACTTTTAGTTGACTGGGAAAATTTAAAAACTTGACCCTTGAAAATGTCTGTGCTTGGGGAAGGAAAACCAGTTGTTGCGATGATTCCTGCATGTATTTAATACAATTTTGAACTATTTCACCTGTAAATACTACAATTTTTAATGTTTATTAGATTTAAAAATAGTTCAATCTGTAACAATTTTTAAATAGTTAAATCTCCAAGTCCATTTCTGTCAATTATTGTTAATTTATTTAACTTTTTAATTACATAAAGCCTTCTGAACAATCTATACTATAAAATAAAAAATTTGAAACTTTCAAAATTCAAAGATTTTAAGATTCGGCATTGCAAACCAGATTATTTGAAATATTCAAAATTGAGTATTTTAAATATTTAAAACTAGAAATTTGCGAGAATTTAAAATCAAACTTATTTATAAATTCAAAATTGTTATGCTGCAAGACATTTAAAAAGATTGGATAAGTTTTTCTACAAAAATTAAAAGAATTTAATGAGTTACCTACACTTTATTTAGTCCGAGTTTCAAAATATTGGCACCATCCAACGTTCTAATGATTCCAATCGTTTTCAAATGGGTATCCATTATTCTTTTTTATGCTTTCAAATAAAAAAATGTCAACAATATGAATTTAAAAAGAAGTAAATAAACGTTTTACAGTAATATACTCACTAAATCAAACTACTACTGCCTACTTGATAAAGACACTATATCACTGTCACATCGTTAGATGGCATGATTTTGACGTACCGTTAACCCACATAATTTCGACTCTTCATTCGTTATACCGCCTGAAGAAACATTCTTTTTTTTGTACTGGAAATTTTTGTTGAATTGTTAAAAATTTAATTTCCAACCTATAAACACGTGCGCGTCATGTGTGTTACAACCGAAAACTACAGAGGGCGCACTGCAGCCCAGACAACAATATGCGCACACGGTGCTACGCACGGTGCAGGTATGAGTGCGAATAAATCGTCACGCGTGTCACGCAGTTCACCAAACAGATGTGTCCGCATATGCGTGACATATGCGTCGCACGTCGTGCGAGTCGCACGCGTGTCGATGAAGTGCATCCCTTCTACAAAGATGATTTTTAAACGATCCCAATCGTGTCTATCCTTTCTTTCTACAAGGGCATGCTAAAACTGCAAATTATTTTATGCTTTTTTATGTTTTTTCATATATACACGTGGAAAAAGTGAGATGTTACTTAACCTAATTTTCAATTTTCTGCCATTTAAACGAAAATATATATTTTTCTTTACTTACCAGTTTCTTTAACACAATTCGTGGCACGCAAACATCCCTATTGAAAAAATCCTCGAGGAAATCCTCGTGTTATTTTCGGACGAGGAAAACACGAGGAACTCCGCGAGGATTTTTAAATTCCCCGAGGAAATCCTCGAGTAAGAGAATTAATCCTCGCAGAATTCCCCGAGGAATTTGAAAATCCTCGCGGATTTCCTCGTGTTTTCCTCGTCCGAAAATAACACGAGGACTTCCTCGAGGATTTTTTCAATAGGGATTAATTAAGGCTCAAATATACGAAGAATAATATCGCAATAATCGAGTTCGTTGAAATTTTATAACAATTAACTACTGGAAAAGCACTAGTGTACACTACAACATGACGCTCACATAACCTCACTGACGGCAACGTTGGCAACGATGTTAGGTGAACCGTGAAGTTTGACAATTGCGCATGTACAATACAGGTACACATATCATTTGAAATAAGATAAATACATAAATCATTTGAAATACGATATTAATTTGATTCAACTGAACCGAATTTG
>CAKNYM010053106.1:0-13034 GCA_932195095.1 Andricus curvator
TCCAAGTGCACTAAGTCCAGCAAAAATTGGAATCAGTGGCAAAACACCACCGACTTTCGAAGGGATTGGTAGAACACGTGGATTTTGCACTTGATGTTTATCGCCTGCTCTTTTGACGGCTTTCTGTGCCCCTCTGATTGCAGACTTGATGGCCACTTTTGCATCACTTCTTCTTTTCATTGCTTTCTTAGCCGCATTCACAACCTTTCTGAATGCTATCAGTTTATTTCTTGCAGCTGGTTTCTTTTTCACACTAGTTTTCCTCTTCTTTGAACTGCGTTTCTTCGTCAGCCCCATACCGAGTTTCGCTTTGGCATTCATGACGTTAGTTATTGCTAGTGCTGCCGCTTTCTCGCCAATTCCAGCGTCTTTAGCAAAAAGCCGCTTCCAGGCTTTACTAGCTAGTACACGATCTGCAGCGTTTCTCACTTCAACGTTTTCACGATTTCGCGAGTATGCAATGTCGTGTTCTTTACACGCAGCGTCTAGAGGATTGATACCCGGATCACCTCTAGCAAGTCGTTTGGCTAGCTTAGTACCTGGACCACAGTATTGGTAGCCAGGCAAGTGCAACTCAAACGGCAAGTTGTTGATGACTTTGTTGACCAATCCTTTACCTCGATGATGACGGCCTGATACTTTGTTCACTTTATGTTGCACAATCATTCTTCACTGAATGTAGATTAGCACGCAACTGACCTGGAAGCTATATAAGCGCTGTATTTATAGCTTTCACAGCAGTTGATATCAAAATGCGGTTCAAGACACAACCTATTAAACTTCCGGTTTTTAATATTGATACCCTCGTCCAATCAAAAAAAAGTATAGGGTGAAACGACATGGTAGCCTTCTACCAGACATCATTCGCGCAGTGTTTTGTGGACCATCAAATTGCGGCAAGACAAATGCATTACTTGCCCTAATCTTACACCCAAAAGGATTGAAATTTGAAAGTGTCTACGTCTACTCGAAATCCCTCAAACAACCAAAGTACAAATTCTTAGAACGGGTGTTGAATGATGTAGATGGAGTTGAGTACTTTCCCTTCAGTGAGCATGAAGAAGTAATACCACCAAGTGAAGCTCAACCAAATTCGGTAATTGTATTTCATAATGTTGCCTGTGAGAAACAGGACAATATTCGAGCCTTTTTCTGTATGGGCAGACACGCTCATGTTGACAGTTTTTACTTATGTCAAACTTACGCTCGAATATCTAAACATCTGGTTCGAGATAACGTCAATCTATTTATACTTTTTAAGCAGGATGAGAAGAATTTAAGACATGTGTATGAAGATCATGTGAACACTGACATGAGTTATTTACAATTTGAAGACTTATGTGCAACATGTTGGAATACTGACAAGTATGCATTTGTTGTCATTCATAAGGATATAACAGCTCAATAAGGGATGCGAGGGTGGTTTATGTCCAACTGTCAATGGCAGATACGTGACTTACGTATCCCCATTATATACGTATCCGTATACGTATATACATGGGTATACGAATATGGTTTACTTTTCAATCAGAAATACCAAAAATATACCTGGGCGCCAGCCAGGCCCGTACAGCGATAATAAGAAATCGTGACCCGGCAAAAATTCTCAAGGACAAAATACGAGATTTTAATTGTAACCTGAAAGCCTAAAAAAAAGAAAAGCTGAAAGGAGCAAGGAATCTCAGGGGCAGTTCTTCAGAGACACAACGGCCATTTTCTGTACCGAAATTTATTGGCGACGACTCAACGTTTTCTTTGAAAGGAATGTAATTCTATATTTATTTACAATAATTCAAGAGCAAAGCGAAAGGAAAATTAAGGCTTGACATCATTACCAATTCTCTGACGGGTCAGACGCGACAACGAAACCTCGAGAAACTAATAAATTATTTCAAGAAAAGAAGCGACACAAGTACGACCACGTGGTCGATAACCAGAAAAATTCGATGCACGCCATTCATCCCATTCGGAGCAAACCTATATAATTCTCGCGAACATCCTAGTTAACGGTCACGGTTGTGCATGAATCCAATTACCCGGTAAGAAAAATAAATTATTTTAGAGCACTCTCAATCAGGTCAAGCGAGGCAATGGGTCAGAAGGGGGCAAGATCCAGAAATCCCCCGAGTCCGCCATCGCGTCGCTCACCGAATTAACCAAAGGTTTACCTTAGACATCTTGGAGTCCAGTATATTCCAGTTCGTTTTAAAATCCAGGTTTTATAAATCCAATACTATTTTCAACAAAGATCCAATTCATAAAAGATTCAAATTTGGCAAAAGATCAAAAAATTCCAATTTCAAGCAATTCCAATCACATTCAAAAATTTTCAAGAGAAGGATACCGAGAGTTCGTGGCACGTATCGCCATTCCAAGACCAAGAACGTAAGTGACAGATCTCATGCGACGCACCAAGACCGTGAACTCGAAGGGTGCTCGCATGCAGGCGTGTTCACAAACCATAAGTCTAGCGCAACTACCGCTAGAACTATGAACTAAAATTTTGTCGTTGACTAAAGCTGCGACTGATTTTCGTGACAACATTCGCGAAACATTTACATAAACATTATCGGTATGATTGTAACCACGATTTCTACTCTAAATCCTAAAACTTACATAGGATATCGACGTTTACCGAGTTTCAAGCTACAGCGCCTAGTAGAGGGACTGTGAACTAAACTGTTACTAACTAAAACTAAGAACTATTTCCGGTAATCGATTACAAATAGCGTACAAATTTGTTACAAACAAATTCCTACTCTAAACCTAAATCCCAAGATTCATGAATCTTAACAAAAGAAGGTTTCATGAGTCTTGGAAAGTTTCCGACTTCGGTTTGGGCGGGAAAATTCAAAAATAAGATGTGAACAGAACATCGCGTGAGGTGAAATAACTAAGTATACGCGAACCGAGGCTTGTGAATTTATAATAATTATGATGCGACGCGCCAATAACCTAACCTCGACCAGACGCGGGCGCGCATGCGCATACGTTTTAAATGAGACCTTCAGCGTTGTTTTGAAAGTTTTGTCTCATGAAGTCCTGCATAGGCACTTGAATAGTTTATGCTTGATGAAAGGTTTTATGGAGACACAACCTCAACTAAATTCTGAGTTACAATATACGTAACCCTATTGAAAAAATCCTCGAGGAAATCCTCGTCTTATTTTCGGACGAGGAAAACATGAGGAAATCCGCGAGGATTTTCGAATTCCTCGAGGAATTGTAGGAGGATTAATTCTCTTACTCGAGGATTTCCTCGGGGAATTTAAAAATCCTCGCGGATTTCCTCGTGTTTTCCTCATCCGAAAATAACACGAGGATTTCCTCGAGGATTTTTTCAATAGGGTAAGTTACCGAGTTTTACAATTACAATGCACATTCTCGGTAATCGTTCCCTGCAAGGTCGAATCTCGGAGTTGAAGTCCAATTGATGGTCCACCCGATGGCCGTTGAGAGCGCTCTTGTCAAGTTTTCGGTCATTCTCGTGGTTTACTCAGTACGACGTCACATGTGAGGGCAATATGGCCCCTGGTCGTCGTAGGGTCGTTAACTGGTATCGTGACGTTACACATCGGGAACGTGGTGCGGTGAGGTTAGTGGAAGATGGCGGCCGAAAGCGAGACCAACTATTGGATGTTTGTGGCCCGCCATCTTGTACTGAGATCGAGAAGATGGTGGCGTGGGATGGTAAGGCCATGATTGGTTGTGGGTCTTTCATTCAGGGTGTGTTAAACAACTCCTAAGGAACCTCTGCTGCTACTACCCATCTCTGGCCTCCGTAGTAATTGGTTAGCGATGAGTTCCTCGTGACGTCACGCCTCGATGACATGGCTCTAAAGGACCGATGGAAGATGTGACCAGGCACGGTACTAAGTTGGCAGTGTGTTCGAAGTCCGCCATTTTGGGTTGAAGTCGGTAACCATGGAGACGTGGGATATTGGAACCATGGTTAATGGAAGGGGAGGATGAGTGGGAAGAGGACGAAGATAATGCTTCCTATATGACTGCTGATGCTGAAGGAGAGCAAGATACAACTGTGCGTCAAGAAGATGTAGTGCCTGAGCCTGCTGATAATTACGAGTATTTAACAAACAAATTTCTCAGGATGCTGCAACAAAATAGGAAGCAGTATTTGGATATGGTTTATGGTGTGCGTAAACTCAATGATGGCAGTCTTTTTATTGGTGACAAACCCATTAGTTTTGAGGCACAATATATCAATGTTGGTGGTAAACAGTATCTGAAAACTGTTGGTCTGCTTGAACTTTTGTTTAAACAAAATCCAGAAGAATCCCACATAAGCACTGACGATCGAAACAATTATAAGGAAATTTTGATTGCTACAAATGCACACAAGAAGCGATACAGTTCCAGTGAATCCATTCGCACCAGCAACAATAATAAGCACAAGACCTTTATTTCAAAATTATTCAACGTATCACGCAGACGAACATCCAAATGTGGAGGTTCCCTGCCACAGTATATGGTAGCAAGAAAAAATGTTAGGACTGACTATGTCTACTGGGACGACCCTAACGAACTAGTTGATCGTCTTCGTCTACTCCTAGCGTCTCAGGCAGCAGGCAACCCGAGTCACAACAATGAAATCATATCAATCATTGAGGAACTGCGGGAAGCTGGAATCATATATTAGGAGGGTACTCATAACGCTTTCGTTAGTATGACGATGAGAATCGACGTTTTTGGACGTCACCTGGATCGAACCGCTGCAGGAAGCCGTGGGCCGCCTGGTGTTGGATTCAAGATTACCTCTGACAGTCATTACGACGTAGATGGCAAGAGAGTTTGTAACGTTAGTGAGGCCAAAGAACAATACGACGCAGTCAATTTGGGACTTGTACAGCGTATTGTACAAAACGAGATACGTACTGTGTATCAAGTCACATCATCTATGCGGACAGAAATTGACAATAATAGTTTGATGATACGTTTACTCGGAGAATCAATCAACGAAAAACTTAAAAATCTGCAGATTGACACCCAACAAGATTTGTCAGTCCGTAACACTGAACTCATTACCCAGTTGAATGCTCGATTAAACGCTCTCGAAAATGGATAAGGAGAAATTGGCAGTAGTCACAGAACTGCATAAACCCGCTAGAAAGAATTATCCACGTCGTCGCGTGCAGACACGTGGTATAGACGAGACGTGGCAGGCAGATTTAGTTGAAATGCTACCCTATGCCCGTGAGAATAATGGCTACAAGTATTTACTCACCGTTATAGATATTTTCTCCAAGTACGCCTGGGCGGTTCCTGTTAAAAGCAAGAGTGGACCAGATATCACTTCAGCAATGCAATCTATACTTGAGCAGCATCGTGTACCGAAAAACTTACACACCGATGAAGGTAAAGAATTTTATAATTTACATTTTAAAGAACTTATGCAACGATATGGTATCAATCTCTACTCAACGCACAGTAATCTAAAGGCGTCAATCTGTGAAAGATTTAATCGCACGCTCAAGAACAAGATGTGGCCACAATTTAGCTTAAGAGGTAACTATAAGTGGATAGACATTTTGCCTACTCTCATCTTCAAGTACAACAATACGAAACATCGATCAATCGGTATGAAGCCAAAAGATGTCACTACCGAGGATGAAGAGGAGCTGATGCAACGCTTTAAAAAACTGCGAAATATACCGAGGAGAAGACCAAAGTTCAAAGTTGGTGATAAAGTTCGAATCAGCAAGCACAAGCACGTTTTTGAGAAAGGATACACTCCCAACTGGACAACAGAGATATTCACTGTGGATCGAGTTATGCTTACGAATCCAGTGACGTACAGGCTCAAAGACTATCAAGAACAACCCGTTTCTGGTGGATTTTATGAGCAAGAACTTCTCAAAGTTAAACATTCAGACGTATACCTTGTGGAAAAAGTAATCAAGAAACGTGGTAACAAAATATTTGTAAAGTGGTTAGGTTTTGACAGTTCACACAACAGCTGGGTAGATAAATCAGATATGTAATCAACTTTGTGCAATGTTGAATCAAATCTGTGCAATGTCAAATTGATGAATCAATGTTCAACCAACGTTGAACCAATGATGAATCAACAGCGATTGAATGTTAAACTAAATTATGAGATTTATAATACTAAGTCTACGCTTGTGCTAACTAGATGTAAGATTTTTGATAAATAAAAAAGCAATTCACATACATATATTATGTTTTTTATTCAGTATAACCCTTACACCTACTATATTTACAATTATTTACAACTTAAACCTAATCTTTTACCAGAAGATCTAGCAATTCTTCATCACTATCACTCAAGACATCATCGACATCCATTGCACTGATTCTATAATGCCCCCATGCGAGGGTGTCTGTACTATTTGGCAGTAAGTATCGCTTATCGTCATAAGGACTTAGTGCAATCTTTTGTTGTTCAATAGTTTCGACATTGTGTAGTCTTGACCTGATCACATATTGCGTTCTAGATTGGATACTCCAATTTCGCAAGCATTCGGTGTAATCATCAAAGGTAATACTTTTCTTTACAACAGCTGCTTTTACACCTTTGGCTTTTTTAACAAAGTCCTCACCATTGACACGGATACTATACATCTTACTTCGCAAACCAACAAATTCTGTAATTATTTCACCATTACATTCATCTTTCATCAAACCCAAAACTTTCTTGTCTCTTTGCTGCATTCCAAAAATATTGTCCCGAGGGTAATCTGAAGTGTCGAATTGTTGAGTATTCTTTTCCATATCTTCTTTCATGTCAGCATGATTGTCCTGACACTTCACTTCATATATTAAACTATCCGTGTCAGTGTACAAGAGTTTGCAGTTGTTACGATATTTTTTACGCATGTAACCGTAGTGAAAATTATAAATTAGGATTTTAGACACATCCAGCACTGTCAGACCCACATAGATTGGCTTATTAAACAAAACTTCTGTCCTTCTTAACTCTATAGCCATGAGATTTTCACTGAAAATGGCTCGGCTGTGGAAGTTCGGTTTAGCTATGAGGGCTTCTGCTCCAAACCTACCCTCCCATTTCGCCACGAGTTTCACGTTTACATGCTTTCGCATATTCTCCATTGTCTTACCGTAAACTGCATTATTCATCAATTTGTACAAGTGCTTTTCGAATTCATTTTTAGCTTGTGCTCTCTTTTCAGTATTGAAATCTATGTAACTCTTGAGCCATGTTGACTGATTGAATTTAAGTACTCTGTGAATTTTGATTAATACCAGACCGTTTGCAAGTGCATCCTTGAGAGCTCGGTAATGGAGAACGTACTTATGTTTCAGTAGGAGGGTAGTTAGAAGCTTCTCCTGGTTGGAACCCGGTGGTTTCGAGTGTTCTGGACAGAACGGTAAATCATTATGCTCATCGTGAAGCTCGGGAGGATAGTACAAATCAACTTTTAGAATATAACCAATGGGTGAATCATTTGGAATATTGAAATAAAAAATTTCCAAATTTGTAACCCACTCAAAACTACCGTAAGGAAGGGGATGTCCCATTGCCCAACCATAAAGGTTGTTTGCATCGAAATATACAATGAAGATGATCTCACCTCTTTCATTGAAAACTTTCATATACTTGTTGTTGGCAATGGTGTATCGGTTGGAGCATTGACTTACTCCACCGTTTTTACCATTCTCAATCATCAGTAGCATATCAACGTCAGTGAGGAGTTCCAATCTTACCCCTGTATATTTGAGCATGGCGTCCCATGTGAAGCCAGGAGTCGTGTAGTAATGTGCTGGATCGAGACCGTAAGCCATGAGAGACTGTTCTCGGAAATTTTCAAAGACATCAGCCAACAACAACACATCAGTCTTCATGTATAATTGTACATATTCGCCGAGAGTTTTAACACTGAATGCACACCATACCTGTTGTCCATGTTCGTAGTCCTCATCAGATATTGATGAGTCATTCAGGGTACTGTGAAACTTTTCTTTTGGTGGAAGCTGGTTTTCTTTCAATCTCACCCTCGAGTCCAGGTATTCATAGAGGAGAACACCTTTCCTCGTTAGAAGTTCAACTTTCTCACTCTCCATTCCAGAAAACATTGCACTCACAATTTTATACTCAGTGAGATACGATGCTAACTTTTCCAAGGATGATGCCATGAATCTGAATGAGTCGATGAATCGGAATTTTATCTGTGCTCCCTTATAAGAAAAAAGAAATCTAAATCTATGTATGTACAGCTCAATAGCGGTGGCGATTACATGTGTAAAACCCAAGTTTTAAGACAAAGCGGAAATAAAAATATTTGAATTGTTCGAAGAATTAAACAAGTTAAACAAAATTAGGCTGTCGTGTGGTATAAGTTTATCGCTTCCAAAAAGGATAAACAATAATATGTAAAAGAAAAGTATTATAACGCATTTCTAGCCTGAGTTACATATGTGTTAACGCATCTTAAAAAAGCAGGTTTGGTCACAGAAAAAAGGTCGAAATTATTCGTTGGGCTGCTAGTAACAAGTCTGTTTATGTTAGTACACATATAATAAATAGGTGCCCTCTGACCTATAGCACTTTTGGGAGGAGGTGTATAAAAAGGAACATAATGTCGAGTAACAGATCGAGGCACCTTAAAAAATATCTGTTGTAAAATAGCCGGTACATCTACTTCGGATCGTAAAATTTTGAACATATATAAATATGCGGCAAGGATACGACGCTCAGCAAGCGTGAGGAAATCAAAACTCGCACACATAGCTAGATAGTCTGAGCCTCGAGGGGGGTAGGTTCTGTCACGTTTGAAAGTAATATATTTAATGAACCTTTTTTGAACACTTTCAATTTGAGTGACGTATTTTGCATGTATCGGGTTCCAGATTATAGAGCAATATTCGAGCCTTGATCTTACCATAGCATTATAAAGCATAGTAATAGCGAAAATGTCACTAAAATGTTTGGTAGTGCGAATTATAAACCCAAGCGCCCTCGAGGCAGAGGATACCATTGCTTGAATCTGATCTGTAAAATGAAGTTTGGGGTCGTATAATAGACCAAGGTCACGGATGGAAAAAATCCTTTTCAGTGGGGTAATGTCAATCTTGTAATCATGAAAAACTGGACTGTCTGACCTTGAAAAAGTCATGACGCAGCATTTTTTAATATTTAAAGGCAATTTATTGTCATTACACCACTGGAAAAGGACATCGAAATCGGACTGGAGTACATCGTAATCTACTTGGCTCGTTATAGTTCTAAAAAGTTTCAGATCATCTGCATATTTAAGAATATTGGATTTTATGGTCGATTCAATGTCGTTCACGTAAATATTGAAAATCGGCGAACCAAGAGCCGAGCCTTGAGGAGCCCCTGACGTGGATAAAAAGTTTTTGATGAGAAACCTTGGTGCATTACACGGTTAGACCTATTTGATAAATAATTAATCAGTAACTGCGTTACATTACTAGGAATATCAATATTATGCATTTTTGATTTAAGAATTGTGTGATCGATTCTGGCGAAGGCTTTTGAAAAGTCAGTATAAATTACATCAACCTGGTAACCTTTTTGTAGAGCGTCCATAAGATATTGTGTGAAACACATTAGGTTCGTGACCGTAGACCTCTTTTGAACACACCCATGTTGTTCATCAGTAAGAATAGGTTTTATTGCTGCATGAATTAAAGGGGCTATTGAGAACTCAAAAACTTTTGCAAAGTTAGAAATTATGGCCACAGGACGGTAATTGGCTATCTCGGACTTGTCACCAGCTTTAAAGACAGGAACGATCTTGGAGGTCTTCCAGGCGACTGGAAACAAGCCTGTTTTGAGGGCGACATTTAAAATTATAGCCAGTGGTTCGGAAAACACAGAGGCGCAATCTTTGACAAAAAAACTAGGGATTTGATCAACACCTGCCGTTTCTGAAGCTTTGAGAGTCTTGACTGCATCATTATTTGTTAAAAAAAGGAGTTTTTAACATAAAAATCAAAAAGGACGTACGGGGTTTCCTCAAGTGCATCGGAGACTTGAAACGCACTAGAAAAAGCATCAGCAAATGCATTCGCAATCGACTGTGGATCGCTCAATGTTGTCAGGCCGCAATACATGGACTTTGATTGTCTGGTGTTCGATTTGTTATTGTTTATAAATTTCCAGAAAGATTTAGAGTTGACTTTTATGTCCTTCTCAATGCCACTGATGTAACGGAGGTGATCTCTTTTTATTGTTTTGCTAATGTTATCCGAGACAAGTTTTATCTTATCTATGTAGTAAGTCGGGTCCCCATGCTTACTTCTTTTCAAAAGGTTATCTTTGATGGATATATCATTTATAAGAGATTGGGAGAACCAAGATGGATATTTTTTATGTCGTAAGGTCTTACATTTAAAGATGGGAACACAGTCCCTGATGAGCAGGAATAAAACATCAGTCAATGCGAAGTAGGCCTCCTCCACATCATCAGTAAGCTTTAAGAAAGACCAGTCAATATTAGCGAGACATACATGCAATGCGGAGAAATTAGCTTTCTTAAAATTAAGCCTAGGGTGATGCGGTTCAGGGACGGCGCTAGCAAAACTTAAACAGTACCTAGGTTTAAGCGTAGTATCGAGTGATATAGCGGGATGGTAAGCATTTTCCGGGACTAATATTATAAGAGCCTCAGATACATGGCATTGAAAATTCGTGAAAGCAAGGTCCAAACATTGATTATTTTTATTTAAGACTGCATTTCTTTGCAACAGATCAAAAGACTTTATAATATTGAGAAACAGACCAGATTTTTTGTCATTCAAGTTGCCAAGCGTGAAATCTATGAATTTAGGAGCATTAAAATCACCGATAATCGCTATATTAGGGCATTGAAGGTCATGGAGGTCTTGTAGGTTGTCAAGAAAGGTTGAGAACTGCAAAGATGTGATATCGGGCGGACAATAGATTGCGAGTAAAATTAGCGGGACAGATTTTTTTATTAATTTGAGGCCTACGATGTTAATATTATTATCAAGTTCACGAATGGGCGCTAGGTTAATATTAGTAGCATGTAAATCTGGTTGCACCCCTACAAGCACTCCACCCCCTATTTGGCTAATCCGATCATCCCTAAAAACATCTAAAAGGTTGCCATAAAAAACATTATGGTCCGGGATGGTAGGTTTCAACCAAGACTCAGTGACAATAATGAGGTCGTAGTGATTAACATCGGGGAAATTGTGAACTACACTAAACTTAGTATTGAGGCCATGAGTGTTCTGGTAAAAAACAGACAATTTTACCTGATTTAAATGTACTGTCGTCGTAGGTTGGTGTTTGTACTGTTCGGAGTAACATTGACGACAGTTGGAATACCTCGGCGATTCTGGATGCGTAGATTCTTTTCTCCGGTACTGATTCTGGCATCTAGTTCCTTCTTAGCCCGTCTGTATTCCTCTTGCTGCAATTGTGTCCGGTCGATTGAGACGCTCAAGTCTTTTTATTGGGCTGGTATTTGCTGGGATAGATTTATTTGCAATGAACTGTAACTCTAGAGCAAACCACTTTGTTGGTTCCACACCTTCAGGACATGAGTTGTAGAATGATAGTGAATCATTGTAACTGCACTTGAACAAGTACCCAATGTCAAAAACTTCATATTTCTGGAATACTTTAGTGTTTGTCGTCTGTTTTTGTACGTCTCCACTTGGTATTAATAGGGACTCACAATCGGCATAGATAATGAATGGTACTTTTTCTCTATGCTTGAAATTTTTGAATTCAATAATATTTCTACCAGGTTTTGGTAGCATTATTTTACAATTATTCACTTTTTTACAATCTTCCCTATGAGCTACCAACGTCTCTATTTTTGAAAAGTAGTGCAAGCATCGTTCACAGATATGTTTTCTTCCATCATGTTTCGATAGCTGGCAGCTAACTAATCGAGAAAGATCGTTGACCCATACATAGTGGAAGTTGAAAGACTGGGTTCTGCTATCCTGTTGATTGCTTTCTTCTTCTTCATCACTGCTATCTTCATTTACATATTCCTCTTCAACTCGGAGGAGGTTTGCATGAGTTTCCCTTACCTGTGAAGTGAGATGAAGAAAAACCACTATCAACTTTTGCTTCTTTTTAATCAAGCCATAAATATTCACTGAAATGCCATTTTGTGCTTCGAATTTTTTTAAATCTTTCATTGCTACGGGGAAATTTATTCCAGAAAAGTTTAATTCATCCTTGTATTGCTGATAGCTGGACACGCGTTTAGGATTGTACTGATTTCTATTGACTGGATGTATGGCTGATAATATAGCCCACTTAAAGCACTCGTTGTCGTTCGTATTTTGCACGTTCATACATGCTTCTTTTCTCTTGATTCGTAGAGGAAGATCAATGTAAGAGCTACCTTTCATGGGGTTTAGTTTGTTGATATTGACTTCTAATTTCACAATAGAGTGTAAGGTCCATCCAGAGTCTTTCTCTTGAAACTCCTCCATTTCAGTTAAGATAGGGTATCTTGCGTTGTTGGTAAACCATATTTTCAAATCCGTGCTGACGTATATCTCTTCGAATTTTGATTTAAAGTTCTTTACATCAGGATCCTCCTTACCAATCTTTAGATAATATGCATTAAGCACAGTGTTGATTTTAAAAGCTCTATGTTCACGCAAGGCTCGGCCCACATGTACAATAAATAGCACTTGGGCGTCATCTAGGAAGGCAAGAACATCCTTGTGAACCAGGTTCGCGACAATGCATGTTTTCACTCGACTATCGAATGCTTTGTCGACGTCAATCCACTCCACTCGATCGTTAATGTCATTGCGTTTCTTCTCAAGTCCGCTACCCTTTTTAGTGAGAAACTCGAATCGAGCTTTAAAACATTCCAAGTGTTCAATAATATTTAGACACCTTCTTTTCTGATGTATTGACAGTCGTGGTATACATGACAATTCCTTTCGCACTACTTTTAAACACAATAGGCAGTCGTTTCGCCATCGATTAACTTTGTTTAGTTGTACGTTCCCAGATGATGATGATGATGATGATGATGATGATGAAAGCAGGGTCAGTACTTCTTCGAAAG
>CAKNYM010053107.1:0-33120 GCA_932195095.1 Andricus curvator
AGAGTATTAGCCCGCGAAGCGTGCACTAGCGAGGACACGAAGTGTGAAAACCTAGACGACAAATGTGTCCGAGCGCGCAGCGCGAGGTGAATACATTATCGAGCGCGAAGCGCGAGATAAACATATACTCGAGCGCGAAGCGCGAGATGAATACCCAATCGAGCGCGAAGCGCGAGATCCAACAGGTGCGCGCCCTAGGCGCGCTGAAACTTGCGAGCGAAGCGAGCCGCGCGCGAAGCGCGCTATGAGAATGTGCCCGCGAAGCGGGCGGATTTTTTTTTGATTATTATTGGTTCAAAAAATGATATGTCGAAAACAATGTATTATTCTACTAAAAAAAAATTCTTCCAAATAATATAATATTTCAACCTAGGTGGCTTAATCAAGTACGATCGTAATCGATTTTAGTGTTAAAAGAAATTAAAAATATCATAAGCAGAAAAATCCATAGTAGAAATAATGTAAAAAAAAGTATTCTTTTTATATATAATTCTTCAGAATATTTTTAAATTCTGAAAATTTTGTAGAAAACAAAAAAACAGTATTGAAGTATAAAGTAGAGTTATTCACTATGTTAATTTATAATAATTATCTCAACTGATATTATGATAAAAGAGAAAACATTATAAAATAGTTTCCGATAATTTATTTAATTTTGTAAAATGTCAGTGCGCGGTCTGTCTTATAGATTGAGAAGCGAAAATCTGTTGTTTTACTCATAAGCAAGTTATAGGTCGTCCTTCTTTTTTAATTTCAAACGGACCGCCTAAAAAATGTTTTTAGTATCAAAAACTATTTGAATTGTTTCTTGTGCAATGCGAACAAATAAACTTCAAGTTACCAATACATAAAAGTGAATCTAACTATCTACTTTTTTCCGTGTTCCTGAAAATTTTTACTTAAATATAAAAACAAAAATTTTAACTAGGTGGGGAAAACCTGAAACCGTCAGAACCCGTTCTTCTTGTTGTCTTTAGAAAGTTCGCTTTCCATCACAAAAAAAAACACGAGTTAGGTTCAATTTGCCAAAAAAAAAAAATAATTTTCAACCACATGACTAATTTTCTAACGAAGAAAAACGAACTTTTCACCAGAATAGTTTAATTTTTAACCCAAAAAGATAAACAGTTAAACTTTCAAACAAAAAAGACGAATTTTCAAGAAAATGGTCAAATTTTTAACTGAACAGTTGTATTTTCAACGTTTAAAGATGAATTAAAAAACAAACCATTAGAATTTTCCAACGAAACTGATTAAACTATAACCTCAAACAGTTGCATTTTTGTGCAAATAGTTGCCGAAAGGACGAATTTTTCGGAGGGAAATTGAATTTTCTACAAAAAAGTTAATTTTCAAACAAGAAAAATGAGTTTTCACCAAAAAGAAAGACTTTTCTATCAAGCGAGATTAATTTTCAACCCAAAAAGATGAATTCTTTAGAAGACAGTTGAATTTGCTACTAAAAAGTTAATTTTTAAACGAGAAAGATGAGTTTTCACCAAAAAGAAAGACTTTTATACCTACAGAGAAAAAACAGTTTAGTAGAAAATTTAACTATTTATTTGGAAATGTATTTATTTTGTTGAAAATTTATATTTTTTTGCAAAAATAAATTTCTTTTTTCAAAAGTGCAACTGAAAATTTCAATTGAAAATTAATCTGTTTTAGTAGAGAATTCACGTAATTTGTAGAACATTCGTTTCGGTTGGTTGAACGCAGTTATTTTTTATTTTCAATTAGAAAATTTTTGTTCGAAATATTAGTTACTAAATTTTTTTTACAACTAATCTTTTTAGGTTGAAAATGAAACTCTTTAGTGGAAAGTCGAACTACTTTCTGAAAAGTTCATTTTTTCGCTTGAAGATTCATCACTTTAGCTGAATTTTTTTTTTTTGTTAAAAATTAATTTTTTTACCCGAAAATATACATATTTTGTTGAAAATTAACTTTTTTATGATAGATTTAATGCTTTCACGATGATTCATTATAATAAATTTAAAATTTAAAATTTTAAGTTTAATATTTTAAAATGATAAATTAAAGCTTTTTCGGGTTTCAATCGTGTGAACATTGCATTGTATTCTTTACGATGCCTGTGATTGGCCAGAGCGCCCCATAGTGGGGACTGGTCGAACTTGATTGGCCAATCAAGTCTTTTTTAATAACTTGGGAGGACGGTAAGCCAAATCGGATTAGTATTATATCCACTGTCCCTATTGATGTTATTAGGGTGTTTTAAGATTTCGATTGCTTCTTTATGTTTTCTTGGAAATTTATTGCACGTTTTTGCGATGACGGTTGTTTTCTCAAATAAAATGCTATGTCCTGTTTCGATATGATGCTCAGCTACTGCTGATTGCGTGAAATGTTTTAGCCTGACTTTACTCTCATGTTCCTTTACAAGTTGACTTACCGCCCTCCCGGTTTCTCCAATATAGACTTTGCCACAGGAACAAGAGATTTTATATACTCCTGGATCACTGAAAGGTTCCTTTTTATCTTTTGGGTTGTTTAGAAGTTGTCCTATTTTCGCAGGTGGCTTCAATATAGTTTGGATTTTGTGTTTGTTGAGAATTCTTCCTATTTGTTCTGTGATACCTTGAATGCAGGGTAGGATGGTGGTTGTTTTTCTCTCTCTTTCTTTAGTAGGTTGTGTTGACTTGTTTTGTTGAGTGTATTTTCTTATTGCTTTATTAATTTGTTTGTTTGTGTAATCGTTTTGTATTAGAATTTGTTTAACATTTTGTAGTTCCTTTTGTAAGTTATCTTTATCTGTTATGGAGATAGCTCTGTATACAAGGGAGTTTATGACCGATTGCTTTTGAGATATGTGGTGGTGGGAGGAGGCATGTAGGTATCTGTTTGTATGGGTGGGTTTTCTGTAAACTTCATGTCCTAATGTGTTATCAGATCTTTTGTAAACTAGTACACCAAAATTCCGGTTTAAGCTTTGATTTGTTAAAGATTTTAGTTTCTAGATTTTCCATAAAGATGTTGGCTATTACAAGTGAGATTGGAGATCCCATTGCTGCTCCTGAGGTTTGTTCATAGAATTGGTTATTGAAAGAGAAGTAGGTATTAGTGAGACAGTGTTCTATTAAAGGTGTGAGATTGGAGGGGAAGTTCGCAAAGGTTTTAATAATATCGATTGTATCAGAGATGGGTACTTTTCTAAAGAGAGATACTACGTCGAAACTCACTAGGATGTCTTGAGGTTGAGTGTGAATCTGTTGTATCTTTCTGATGAAGTCAAAAGAGTTTTGGACGTGTGTGGTAGAGTTTCCTGTGAAAGGATTCAGTTTTTTGGCGAGAAAGTGTGCTAGGTTGTAAGTTCGTGAGTTTATTGCGCTGACGATCGGTCTGAGTGGGATGTTGTTTTTGTGGATTTTTGGGAGTCCGTACAGTTTTTGTGAGATGGGATTAGTAGGTTTTAATTTAGATATTGTGTCGCTGTCAAGTTTTAAGTCTTTTAGAAGGGTTTTTGTTTTGCTGACTATTGTTTTTGTGGGGTCTTTTTTGAGTTTTTTACATGTATTGTCATTAAGAAGGTCCATGATTCTGTTGTTATAGTCTTCTTTATTCATTAGGACTGTTGCGTTGCCTTTGTCTGCGGGTAATATTATGATGTCTTTGTTCTGATTATTATACCATTAAGCCATTTCCCTTTCGGGGTAGGCGTGACTTGCTCGGTTGGAAAATAGTATTGGGTATATGGGTGTATTGGTATAGAGTATATAGGTATAAGTTAGATAGGTATATAGGTGTTAGGTATATATGTTTTAGATTGATCTGGAATTATCGCGTCATTTATTCAAATGACACGTTTATTCCGCAACACTGCTCCGACCCAGGTTGCTGATCAATCCCTCTAGCGATCACCCCAAGTGAAGAGCCTCACAAAATTGTTATGTATGGTTCCCCACTTGGGCCCATTAGAATCCAAGGTCTTTGTTTCAGGCTTCATTCATTCTATTGTCACTCTGGTTACAAACTATTTGTCGCCACACTTTTCTGTCCTGGCATACTACTCTAGCTTCCTTCACGTCCATGCATTTTTTCATGCAAGCTCTTGTGTTTCTATGGCTTCTTACGTCTCTTCGGGTTAATGTCTCATTCACCGATTCTAACCATTCTTTCGGCGGTCTACCTCTAGGCATTCTGCCATTTACTTTACCTTTGTACACTTGTTTGGTCAGTCGCTCATCTTTCATTCTTTCAAGATGACCGAACCATCTTAACTGATTTCTCTCCCATGTGTCAACTATTGTCTCTTTTGCGCCACATTCTTTGATGATTGTCTCGTTTCGGACTTTATCCATCAGTGTTTTCCCGCATATTATGCGCAGAGGTTTCATGCCGATCGCGTTAATTTTACTCCTGTCCTTTTCTTGACATGTCCATGTTTCGCTACCGTATAGTACAGTCGGTACGAATATAGAATTATGTATGGCCATTTTAGCTTTTTTTGATATGTTTTTATTTGTTAGGATGGACACTGCTCTACCGATAACCTGCTTACCCTTATTTATGCGCCTATCTAACTCCCCATCTATTTTTCCGTCGCTAGTGAATAGACTACCTAGGTATACGTACTTGTCAACTTGTTCTAATCTCTCATCATTTAGGACAATGTTGCACATTGTTTTCTCACTCTTTCCCTCAAACACCATGATTTTTGTTTTATTTACGTTAATTTTGAGTCCCATGTCCTTCATGCTTGTATGAAGTTTATTCAACATTCTTTGCAAGTCCTCGACTGATTCTGCCATAACAATCTTGTCATCTGCGAAAGCTAACCCACGTACCTTAACTGTTTGGAGATCTACACCTTCTTCGTCGAAGAGTGCCATTCTTAGACATTTATCCATAAATATGATTAATAGCCACGAGGACATAACGCATCCTTGTTTCACGCCTTGCGTAATATCGAACCAGTCACTCAGTTTCCCGTTTACCCTTACACTCGCTTTACTACCTGTATATATTGTTTTTATTGCTTGCAGGAGCCCTCCATTTACTCCGTACTCTTTAAGAACTTCCCAAAGTTTACTTCTATTTACCGTGTCAAATGCTTTTTCTAGGTCAATAAATGCACAGAAAACTTTCTTTCCTACTCTCAAGCTTTTTTCTGTGATCTGTCTTAGGCTAAATATCTGATCTGTACATGATCTTCCTGGCATCAATCCACTTTGGATCTTTGTTCTAATTGAGTTCTTTAATTGCTGTTTGTTCTTGTTTTGTTGAGTTTGAGAAGGGAAGTTGGGCTTGGCGTAAGATGTTGCCAGTCCTACGCCGTATGTCATTTGCTTTTTCGGGTGGAAGGGTATATATATTGTGGATTCCAAATTACTGATGATTTCTTCTTTTGTGATTTTTGAGGGAGCTACTGCAAAATTATGTTCTTTAGATAAGGCTGAAATCATTTCATTGCTGAGAGGATGGTTAGAGATGTTTTTTACTGTGTTAGTTAATGGTTCGTGCCCTACTGGAAGTAATTTGTCAAATTTTATTTTTTGTTTTAGAGTGCAAAAATTTTTAATCCGTTGGGATTAGTCAAATGATATGCGGTCCAGTGTAGACCAAATGTCAAATCTGAGAGTGTTTGATAGGAAAAGGTGAAGTTTTAATAGTTTTTTTGAGGTAGTGTGCAAGGTAAATTTGGTATGTTGTATTCTTTCTTTCAAGAGAAGCAAACTTGTTTTATGTAGAATTGATTTGGATTTAGATGTTCCCAAATGGGTTTTTAACTGTAAGAATTTTGGAACGATGTTATTGTCCCTACACCGTTTTAAGAAAGCTAAAGATGTTAGTAGCTTAGCTTGAGAAGACCTGAGCGTACTAAAAGTGTTAGTTTTAGTAAGAAAACTCTCCCCGTAGAGTTCTTTAATGATAGATTTAATGCTTTCACGATGATTCATTATAATAAATTTAAAATTTAAAGTTCAATAATTAAAAATTTTAAATTAAAGCTTTTTCGGGTTTCAATCGTCTGCGAAACTATGAATGTTGCCGACGTTTCGTGAACATTGCAGTTCACTCCTTCAGGGCTGACCTGAAACTGAAGTTTCAGGTTATGTTGTTCTTATATATGTATTCTCTACGATGCCTGTGATTGGCCAGAGCGCCCCATAGTGGGGACTGGTCGAACTTGATTGGCCAATCAAGTCTTTTTTTAAACTGAAGCCTTTCACAGGAAACTCTACCACACAAGTCCAAAACTCTTTTGACTTCATCAGAAAGATACAACAGATTCACATTCAACCTCAAGACATCCTAGTGAGTTTCGACGTAGTAGTATCTCTCTTTATAAAAGTACCAATCTCTGATACAATCGATATTATTAAATCCTTTGCGAACTTCCCCTCCAATCTCACACCTTTAATAGAACACTGTCTCACTAATACCTACTTCTCTTTCAATAACCAATTCTATGAACAAACCCTAGGAGCAGCAATGGGATCTCCAATCTCACCTGTAATAGCCAACATCTTTATCGAAAATCTAGAAACTAAAATCTTTAACAAATACAAGCTTAAACCGGAATTTTGGTGCCGTTACGTTAATGACACTTTTGTCATATGGAGACATGGACTAGATGAACTACACAAGTTCTTCAATTTCATCAATAAAATACACCCTAATATCAAGTTCACCATGGAAATTGAACAAAACGGAAAATTACCTTTCTTGGACGTACTAGTTTACAAAAGATCTGATAACACATTAGGACATGAAGTTTACAGAAAACCCACCCATACAAACAGATACCTACATGCCTCCTCCCACCACCACATATCTCAAAAGCAATCGGTCATAAACTCCCTTGTATACAGAGCTATCTCCATAACAGATAAAGATAACTTACAAAAAGAACTACAAAATGTTAAACAAATGCTAATACAAAACGATTACACAAAAAAACAAATTAATAAAGCAAGAAGAAAATACACTCAACAAAACAAGTCAACACAACCCACTAAAGAAAGAGAGAGAAAAACAACCACCATCCTACCCTACATTCAAGGTATCACAGAAGAAATAGGAAGAATTCTCAACAAAGACAACATCCAAAGTATATTTAAGCCACCTGCGAAAATAGGACAACCTCTAAACAACCCTAAAGATAAAAAGGAACCTTTCAGTGATCCAGGGGTATATAAAATCCCTTGTTCCTGTGGCAAAGTCTATATTGGAGAAACCGGGAGGGCGGTAAGTCAACTTGTAAAGGAACATGAGAGTAAAGTCAGGCTAAAACATTTCACGCAATCAGCAGTAGCTGAGCATCATATCGAAACAGGACATAGCATTTTATTTGACAAAATAACCGTCATCGGAAAAACGTGCAATAAATTTCCGAGAAAACATAAAGAAGCAATCGAAATCTTAAAACACCCTAATAACATCAATAGGGACAATGGATATAATACTAATCCGATTTGGCTTTCCGTCCTCCCAAGTTTTAAAAAAAGACTTCGTGGTCTCGTGGGGGCGGGAAGGCATCTCTGCAACTAGTCACAGAAGTGATGTTGGTCAAACCCTCACCCTTATCCAACGTCACATGGGGGGCGGGAAGGCACCCCTGTAACTAGTTCGTTTCTCCGTATTTAGTCAAACCGCTACGCATTGTGCTATATTTCTGTTATTTTTCATATTTATCGTCGTTTTTCTCGAAAAATAGCAGTCGCAGAGCGAAGATGTATTTGACATAAAATATATGCTTTTAAAAGATCTACAACTTTTATTTGAAGTTTTTTCGCAAATTTTGACTACCATTTTCGTAATTAGCGAGTCAAAATACATGGGTATACGCAGTTTCAAATTATTCGGAGGTACGTACTATTCGGAACTTTATCCATATTTTTAAATCAGACAAAAAAAAAAGATTCAATATCTCAATATAACTTTTGATGATGTAAGGTTTCAGAAATTATAAACGAAAAAATCTGAAAATATGTTGAATTCCCATTCAATTGTATCAAGTATTAGTAAATAATTTTTTTTTTATTCGAATCTATTTTCTATTCAATTTCGTGCTTTGATTCTGGTGTAATTATCAGGTTTCATCTGTTATCGAATCAATTTAAAGAAGCAATTTGAAAAAATCGTAATTTGTAATAGAGATAAGATATGTCTTTCGTAGAAGTAGAATGAATAGTACATCGATTAATGTACCCGTCCACACTGACCAGATTAACAAAAAAAGCTTAGATGTGACCCCAAGAATCTGAGCAGGATAAACATTAATTTGAGGATTTGAATTCGATGAGTAAAAATCCTCTTTGTCATACTGTCTTTTTACACTTCTTTCTTTTTATGTTTTATACTTTTTCAAACTTTAAAACGTAAATGATTATTTAACTATAGAATGTTTTTTCCTTAAACAATTAGATGAAAAATGCCCCTTTAATGTGATTCTAAATGTAGAATTTTACATTTTATTAGGTGAAATATAAAATATTTCAAAAATGAAAGAAAAATAATAAAAACTTATCCGATTCAAATCATCGTATCCTAATTTTGTTTGTAGAAACAAAGTATTAGCTTGTCGTTTGAATTCGAGTCTCTGGTTGCGAAGCCAATTGCAGTACAAGTCTAGTACACTATCTGAGGTTATCCTGTGTCTGAATTAAAGTAACGAATTAAAAGAATGTACAAATATTTTGGGAGATGAAGCGGAAATGCTGAAAGAGAGAAATATATATATATATATATATATATATATACATATATATATATATATTATACCATCAAGCATTTAGCTTTCGGGGTAGGCTCCGACCCAGGTTGCAGATCAATCTCTCTAGCGATCACCCCAAGTGAAGAGCCTCACAAAATTATTATGTGTGGTTCTCCACTTGGGCCCATTAATATCCAAGGTCTTTGTTTCAGGTGTCATTTACTCTATTGTAACTCTGTTTACAAATTATTTGTCGCCACACTTTTCTGTCCTGGCATACTACTCGAGCTTCCTTCACGTCCATGCATTTTTGCATGCAAGCTCTCGTGTTTCTATGGCTTCTTATGTTTCTTCGGATTACTGTCTCATTTACAGATTCTAACCATTCTTTCGGCGGTCTATCTCTGGGCATTCTGCCATTTACTTTACCTTTATACACTTGTTTGGTCAGTCGATCATCTTTCATCCTTCCAAGATGTATGAACCATCTTAACTGATTTCTTTCCCATATGTCAACTAGTGTCTCTCCTGTACCACATTCTTGGAGGATTATCTCGTTTCGGACTGTGTCCATTAGTGTTTTCCGGCATATTGTGCGGAGAGGTTTCATGCTAATCGCGTTAATTTTACTCCTGTCCTTTTCTTGACAGATCCATTTCTCGCTACCGTATAGTACAGTCGGTACGAATATAGAATTATGTATGGCCATTTTTGCTTTTTTTGATATGTTTTTATTTCTGAGAATGGACCCTGTTCTACCGATAACCTGTTTACCCTTATTCATGTGCCTATCTAACTCCCCATATATTTTTCCGTCACTAGTGAATAGGCTACCCAGATATACGAACTTGTCAACTTGTTCTAGTCTGTCATCATTTAGGACAACGTTGCGTATTGTTTTCTCATTTTTTCGCTCAAGCACCATGATTTTTGTTTTATTTACGTTAATTTTGAGGCCCATGTTCTTCATGCTTGTATTAAGTTATTGTATTAATTAATTGTATTAATTTATTCAACATTCTTTGCACGTCCTCGATTGATTCTCCCATAACAATCTTGTCACCTGTGAAAGCTAACCCACGTACCCTCACTGTTTCGAGATCTGCACCTTCTTCGTCGAAGAGGGCCATTCTTAGACATTTATCCATAAATATGATAAATAGCCATGAGCACATAACGCATCCTTGTTTCACGCCTTGCATAATATCGATCCAGTCGCACAGTTTCCCATTTACCCTTACACTCGCTTCACTACCTCTATATATTGTTTTTATTGCTTGTAGGAGCCATCCGTTGACTCCGTATTCTTTAAGACCTTCCCGAAGTTTACTTATATTTACCTTGTTAAAAGCTTTTCCAGGTCAACAAATGCACAGAAAATTTTCTTTCCTACTCTTGAGCTTTTTTTCTGTGATCTGTCTTAAACTAAATATCTGATTTGTAAATGATGTTCCTGGCATAAATCCACTTTGGACTTACCATATCTTTTCTTCTGTAGTTTTCATTACCCTACGAATGAGTATTTTTGAGTATATTTTACTTACGGTACTTAGTAAGCTGATACCTCTGTAATTACGGCAGTTGCTTTTATCTCCCTTTCTTTTGTATATTTTTACGATAATCGCTTTTCTCCAATCGTCTGGGACTTCTCCCATCTCGATACATAAATTTATCAATTCGCACAACCTGTGAAGTATGTATTCGCCACCGTATTTAAGCATTTCAACGCTAATACTGTCTATGCCAGCAGCCTTACCGTTTCTTAAGTTCTTAATTATATCTCTAACCTCAGGGACACAGAATTTTTCAATTGGGTTTTCTAATGCATTATGTTCTATGTCGCAGTTCTGTTGCCCTATATCTTCACCACCTAATAATTGTTTAAAATAGTCTTTTAAAGCGTCTACTACCCCGTCTATATCATAGAGCATTTCACCTTTGCTGTTTCTCATGCTGATAAACTCTGTACTTTTACTTTCCTTCATCTGATTGAATAATAGTTTTAGGGTTTCTTCAAAGTCGTTATGTATTTTCTCCTCTTCTTCTGTTCTGATTTTGTCTTTACTTTCCTTGACTAGTCGTTTAACTTTCCTATTTTTGTGCCTGTAATCATTCTTGAGCCTATTTCTCTCCTCATCGCTAAGACCTGTCTGTGATGTGCAACGTTCTTCCGTACGCTTCTTTGTTTCCTTGTCGGGCTGCTTCAATTTCATTATTCCACCACGCATCGCCAGACTTTCTTCCTACCGCTGCCGTACCACACACTTCAATCGCAGTTTTAACAATGATATCCCGTAAAAAAGTCCACGCGCCCTCTATATCTTTATTGCGTTCGCTCAACTTATTTTGAAACTCTATTCGCACTTCCGGTTTCTGTAAATTTTCAATCTTCATTCGCGTTTGTTTCGTTTTTTTGTTCTCTTTCTTCTCCATCCCCGCCCTAAGTTTATTTTAGAGACTACAAGGTAATGATCAGTATTGCATTCGGAACCCCTCATGACTCTTGTATCTTTGACTAGTTCTCTTAGTCTTTCATCTGCGATAACGAAGTCAATTATACTGCGATTATTTACTTTACACCAAGTGTACGTGTGGATCATTTTATGTCGAAACCAAGTATTGGTAATAAATAGGCCCTTTTCTAAGCATAAGCTAACTAATATTTCCCCGTTATAATTTTTTCTTGTTGGATTCCCAAAATTACCTAGCACCCTTTCTGTATCTGTATCTTGACGTTGGACACCGGCCCATCCGTTCATATCTCCTAGCAGAATTATTCTTGCACCTTGATCGCAAATACTTATTGTATCATTTAAAGTGTCCCAGAAGGGGTCTTTGACTTCTCTCCGGTCACTATCAACTGGGGCGTAGCACGCTATGATAAATAATCTTCTGATTCCTACCTTCATTCTAGCCCACAACAATCTGGAAGATACAAAACCATGATCTTTGAGATGCTGTCTTGCTTTTTCATTCATAATTAAACCGACCCCTTGACTACCATGTGACTCACTGTCTACTCCTGACCATATTTTTAAACCGCCTTTCAACACCCCATTTTCTATGTTTCTACTTTCGCAACCCTTTTTCTTTGTCTCAGGTACACATAAAATATTCAGTTTTCTTATGTGCATGGTTTCGCGTAGTTCTCTTACTTTAAGATCATTCACTCCTCTAACATTCCAAACACCCAGTCTCCATTCATCGCCTGAAACTCGACCTTTACGTTTACCGTGTGTGTGCATTTCGTCAATCAAAGTTTCAGTCCATTCCAAGGCTACTTTATTGTTTGTATTATTCGTGTTTAGATTGTACACCCAACTACCACCTTTGTGCGCGAAATTTGTTTTGCGAGTCGAAATCATGTCCAAGTTAAGTAGTTATTCGTCGTAAGGTGGAGAGTATAGTTGTAACGTTAGTCCCACTAAAACTTCTGTTACTGGGGGGGGGGGGGGCAAGGAAAAGGAAATACGCATATAGATCTATATATATTTAATAACGCTTCTTGAAAAATATTCATGTGGAAACGATTACACGCATAAATGTACGGCGAAGTCGCCATAACTTCCTTTATTTAAAAAATTGTCCTCCATCGACAAAAAAAAAAGGTTCAGACCTCTCGGTAAGGGAGCGTCCATTAATAACGTAAGGCTTTATCTGGGATGAGGGGGAGGGGATCCAAAGCATTGCTTATGTAAGTTTCCCTTTTTAAATTATTTTTTTGTTAAATTTGCTGAATAAATCCAGTGTTGGCTGTTAAAGTTACTTTTGGTACTACCATACACAATTACAGACAATATAATAATTTTTTTATTATGTAGTTCTTTCAATAAATATAGAGATGAGGAGTTAAACATTCTTGAAATCTGGTGCACACATTTCATGAAGTCTCGTGGAATGTTTGGCCCAATTTACAATTTTTTGTAAATATGCAAAAAGCGTGTTTTTTTATTTACAATTATAGTTTCGGTTCGTAATTTTTGCAATGAAAGCTGACCGGAGTATTATTTTGCCAAAGCAGCAATTTTCAATTTATCGCTGTTTCCGAGAAAATGGGCTTTGAAATATCCACCACAAGCGATATAGAGTTTGGCGAACTATACTTTAAATCGGCCGGTAGTTCAAGCAGTAGCGTTTCGGCTTCATAGCCGAAAGGTTGCGCTTATTTCTTGTTATTTGTTAAAATGTTCATAAATAACTTCCGGATATGATTAATATTTTGTATTTTCTGAAGCGAAAATCCTTTAAAGTCTGAAATTCCATGGAATCTTTTTAAAACCTTCATATCGCTTGAAATTTTCAAAATCCTATGAAAATCTCTGAAAATCGGTTGAAGTCCTTGAAATTCCGTGAAATATTACAAGATTCCATTGAAGTCTTTGAAATTCCTTTAAAATTCATTGAAATCTTTAAAATCCGTGGAAATATTTTAAACCCATTAAAATCATTTAAAAACCATTAAAATTCCTCGAAATCCCTTAAACATCCTTTGTAATGATCAAAAATTCTTTCGAATTCCGTTAAGTCTTTTGAATTTCCGTGAAATCATCGAAACCCCTTTAATATCTGAAAATCCCTTAAAATCCGTTGAAATCTTTGCAAATGTTTTGAAATCTTATGAAATTCCTTCAAAACCCCTGATATCCTTCAAAATTTGTGAAAATGCTTGGGTATCTCTTCCAATCCTTAAAAATCCTGTGATGGAGATCAAGAATCTGCATTCTCTTCAAATATTTTTAAATCTCATGAAAGCCCCTAAAAAACTTTCGAAATCTCGTTAAATTCCGTAAGAATTTTGAAATAATAAATAATAATAATTCTTTGAGCTACCCTAAAATCTGTTGAAATCTATAGAATCTTACGTAATGGGTGGTAGAGGGGGTCACAAAGATCTTGCGAATCCTTACAGTAAGGGGGGGGGGCAAATTTTATTAATCATCCTTGCGTAATTAATGGACGTTCCCTCAAACAAAGTGTTAGTTGAGAGGAAATAGCATGGATTCAGATTATTCTTTCAGATCAAGCGTTTGAAAAATATGTTTAAAAAAAATTAGGTGTCTGGTGTCCCTGAGTCGTACAGATAAATCTCGAAATTGTTCACAAAATATTTTGTATATGAAAGTTGAGTAAAAGTAAAAACACCAACCGCGGAAACTCATCATGAGCGGAAAAGAAGTAATCTTCGTATTTAAATCGCGAGATATGATAGTAATATTTAGATACAGTCGCGTAGCGTAACAAGTAACGATTCAATTACTGCAGTTGTACATAATGTGTATAACGTGTATCGTTTTTGGTTTGTAAGACTTTTGTTGTAGCGAATTTTTTATAAATACAATGTTGTGAAAAATAATGTAACGAACTTTATTCCGATATTTATTTACATCTGTAACACACGACTAGCCAAAGTTTGTGTAAATAGACGTTCTCGTACTAAAAAATTGTATGATAATTGTAATGATGCCCATTGGAAAAGGAACTCACCTTTCCAATTTTATGTCTTTTCTCAAATTTGTTTAATAGGGTGTCAATCCGTCAATGGTAGAGTTAATATAATCAGAGTTCTGGGTTTTAACTCTGTCATCTTTTTGTCAGAGCAAAAATATGTTCGGTAGGATATTTAAAATACTGTTATCCTTGTAAGCTTCAAATTAACAATTTAAACATTAAATTCGAACTAATTTGTGATATGTTTGTAAAATAAAAAATAAAATAAGTAAAAAAAGCCAAATAAAAGTAAAATAAAGTCATAGAGCTGGATGAATTCCCGGCTTTTTAAGCCCGAGGCATTTTTGAAGTTGGAACTTCGAAAATCCTTTTTTCGAGAAAAACTTGAAAGTTTCCAATTAGAAAACATAATTATAATTTTCAAAGTGTTTAGAGTAATTAAACTTTAAAGGTTTACAATATTTCTCACAATATTTAAAATTTTGCAATTTTGAATGGTGAAAATGGCAGTGATTTTTTTGACAGAAGTCACATTTTTTGTAAAAAAATCTTTAAAATTTCTATAATTTCAATTTAAAATCATATTTTTGAATACGCAATTCTAAAATAGCTTAATCTTTGAGGCATTGAAACTAAATTTTTTTCTTAACTTAATTTTTAGATTAATTTTTGGAGGTTTGGAATTTTAAATTCCACAATATTAGGTATTTTCACTTCAACCATCAACTACGTACACTTTGTTGAGTGCTGAGGGGAAAACAAGGGACCAAATGCATGGGACAAAACTCAATTTTTGTAATATCTTCGTAATGAATAATAATTGTTATCATTTTATTATTTCATTAAATAGTTCTTAAAAAATTAAAACTAATATCGAAATACACTTATATAGAAAAGAATAGTTTTTACTAAGATATTAAGAAAATAGTACAAAAATGGACCGAATCCCATGCATTTGGTCCATTGTTTTCCCCTCAGCACTCAAAAAAGTGAAGTTAGCTTGTGGTCGAAGTGAAAATGCCTAATTGTAGATTCAAATTCGAATATTCAAAATTTTAGAACAATTCCGCTAATAAATATTTCGAAATTTCATATCAATAGCCTTGAGATAGTTTTGAATTGAATAACTGTAGATGTAAGTATAAAGCCATTTCGAATTGGAAAGCTTTAAAATTTTACAATTACAGCAATCTCATTTTTTATTTTTATTTTATAATTTTCAATGTAATATCTTAAAATTATCCGATTTAGGAAGATTTAAAATTAGAAAATTGAGTTAAAAATAAAAAAAAATAAAGGTCAAACTATCTGAAATTGATACATCAGCAATTGAATAATTTCGGTTCTTTCAAATGGTTACAATTTTAGAGTTCTAAATTTTCAAGTTGAGCGCTAAATTTTTTATTTTTCCCTTTCTTAGGTTTTAATTTTGCAATTAAAATTGAATTTGTTGAATTTTGGAAAGTGGGAAGAATTATGGAAAGGCGAAAAAGAGAAAGTTTGGAAAAAAATGGAAAGTATAGAAAATCAGCAGAGAGAATATGATGAAAATATGAAAAGGGAGATGAAAGTAAAAGAAGAGAGAGAGTGAGTACATTAGAAGTAAGCGCTGAGCAAAGATGGACTGAGGTAACAGGTAGCCAGGACGCAACAGAAGGTGGGGTGAGCTTGCATATGGGTAGAGACTAGAGAATGAGAGGCTGCGTAGTAGATCGAGAGACGAATAGAAGGAGACCAAAGAGGAAACTAGCTGTGAATTCGATCTCCAGTGTTTCCACTTTGTTTGTATTTATAATTATATGGTGCTTATTTCACGAGCACTTTGCTTCCCATTAGCAAATGTGTTTGCTTCCTCATAGAGGAAGCATTAGTTATTTGTTTCAATAATAGACAAACCAAAGTCTTCATTTCGCTCAATTTAAAAATAGAAATGTACAAAAAATACAAATTTACAAAATAATACAGAAAAATTTTGAATGCAAAGACAAATCAGACACGTCAAATTTTGTATTCGAAATGAAAATTTTTCAAGCTGGAAAAGCTAAGGGAAATGTTCTGTCGCACCCTATCCCTTTTCCAGCTTTGTGATTTCTTTACAAAAATTGTCAGCATTACTCTATTTGAAAATTTATGATCAAAAAGTCTTTTCTATTCATGCATTAACTTTGAATTATGTCGATGAAAAAAGTTTTTCTGTTTGTAACAGATGATTCAAATATTATAAATGAGCATAACTTCCCTACTCCTTAATAAAATGTATTAATATTGTAAGTCAATCGATTCGTCTCGAACCACGGAATCTTTTATATTCTTGCATCAACTTTGAATTAGGTTGAAGAAAAAGTTTTACTATAAAAAACCGTATTTTCAAATAATATGCATTACCATAGCTTCCTTACTCTTCAATAAAATGTATTAATATTATAGGTCAATCGATTCGTCTTGAATCAACACAACTTTTCTATTCTCTCATCAACTTTAAATTATGAGAATGTGAAAATTTTTACCATAAAAATCGATTTTAAAAATATATAAATTACCATAACTTCCCTACACTTTGATACAATGTATTAATATTGTAAGTCAATCGATTCGTCTCGAACCAAGGAATCTTTTATATTTCTGCATCAACTTTGAATTATGTTGAAGAAGAAATTTTTACTACAAAAAACCGCATTTTCAAATATTATGCATTACCATAGCTTCCTTACTCTTCAATAAAATGTATTAATATTATAGGTCAATCGATTCGACTCGAATCAACACATCTTTTTTGTTTTTGCATCAACTTTGAATTATGCTAATGAAAAAAGTTTTACTGTAAAAACCCGATTTTCAAAAATATATAAATTACCAGAACTTCCCTACTCTTTGATAAAATGTAATAATATTATAGGTCAATCGATTCGTCTCGTACCAAGGAATCTTTTATCTCCTTGCATCAACTTTGAGTTATGCTAATGAAATAAGTTTTACTTAAAAAACCCGATTTTTAAAACATTATTAAGTGCTAAAAAAAATGCAATGAATATTTTCAGAAATCCTTTGATCAGTTTAAAGATATTAGTGACAAAAATAAGCCCTCCAAATTTCATCAATTTATCTGCAACAGTTTTCTAGTTATCATGTTCACAAAAAAGTGTGACATCCACACGCACACACATCCACACACACACACATCCACACACACACAAGTCCACACGCATCCACACACGCAGACACATCCAGACAATTGCTTAGAACATTGTATCAGACATTTTTACATTGAGGAATGTTTAATTAAATGAATTTAAAAATTTTGGAAAATGTTACCATTACAAATCTTCCTCTATGAGGAAGCAAAAGAATGTAATGATCAAGGGACTGCAAGTGAACAGTGAAAGTGTGAAATGGGACAGGAAGAGGTTAAGAATATGATGAGAGATATAGGAGCAAAAGTGAGGGTGGAAGGGGTAATGAAAATAAGAGGAATGAAGAAAGGGCGGGAAAGCATGTTTCTGGTGATATTAGGATGTGAGGAGGATAGGTTTAAAATAATGGGCAAAAAGAAGTTGTTGAAAAGAAGAACGGAGAAAATAGAACAAGGTTTGACCTGGCAGGAAAGCAGAAGATAATGGCTGATTAAGCGGAGGACTTGGGCGGAAAGAAGGAAATGTAACAGGGTAATAATAGGGAGAGATAGAATTTGGGTATACGGAGAGATGTGGATCTGGGACAAAGAAATAGAAGAATTGAGAGCTTGGCAAACAAGGCAAGGAAAGGATGATAAAGAAAGATTGTTACCAAAAGCATATGTGTGGAAGATGCAAGCAGCGAGAAAGGATCTCGTGAAAGGAATGGGCAACATGGTATCAGGGGTAAGAAAAGAAGTAGTGGTAGAGGAAGAAAAGGGAGAGTATATGGAAGAAGAGGACGGAACAGTGTTGAGAAGAATAAAAGTAGGAAAAATGGTTGTAGATGTTACATGCGTGTACAGGAGAAGAAGGAGGATGGAGAAAAATAAGGAAATTGACAGATAAGGAGGAGTGCTGATGTGGGGGACCTAAATGCGTGGACTGGGAAGTGTAGAAGGCTACTGGACTTGTTTGGAGAGGCGAGATGGTTTATTTCTAACGGCAATACCACAGGGGAGGATGAAGGGGAATTTACGTACACGGGTATAGGGGACATCGTAATAGGCTACATTCTGGCAGAAGAAAGAATAAGGAAGCTGGTGGTTAGAATGGAAGTGGGCAATGAGATAGGTCCAGAGCACTTTCCGGTGATCGCGACATTGAAACGTGGAGGTCCAAAGCCCGGTAGAGGGAAGAAGGAAAGAAAGGGGAAAGGAAATTGAAAATAGGCAGGTGAGGCGAGGAAAAGTTGAGCGAATTTAGAGAAGAAATATAAAACAAGGATATAGGGAGAATGGAAGAGGAAGGAGTAGACACCTAAGGAGTAGAAAAACCTAAAGGAGTGATTGATAAGGAAGGGAAGAGGTGAGACCGAGAGAAGAAGGAGAGGAGGTTAGGAGAGGCTGGTGGGACGATTAATGCAAGGCAAAGTAAAGATAGGATGAAAGAGAATGTAAGAAATGGAGGAAAAGGGAAATGGAAAAGAGGAACACAACAGGAGAAAGAGAATGAACGAAAAAAATGATAAGGGAAAAAAGACAGAAGGAAAAAGAAAGGCACATGGAAGAGGTACAGAAAGCCGTAATAAAAAGGGAAAGAGGGGAAGGAAGGGCATTAATGAAGAAATCAAGATAAAAGAATGGATGAAGTATTTCAAGGGTCTGTTAGAGGGTGTGGAAAATAGGGTGAAAGGATAAGGAAGAAAAACGGTAGCGGGGGATGAGGACAGCGAAAACGTGCTTAGTAGAAAAGAGGTGAACGAGGCGATTGCAAGGCTGAAAAGAAAGAAGACCACAGGGGAGGATGGCTTGGAGAGTAAAACAAGAAAATACGGAGGGTTAGGGGTGAAAGTAGATATGTAGAGGATTTGCAAGAAGGTGTGGAGAAGAGAAGGGTGGCCGGAGGAATGGAAGACAGGGCTGGTAGTAGCGTTGATTAAAAAGTGGCAGGGCAAACGGGTGGAGGAATATTGAGGTATCACACTCATGTCGGTGGTATACAAAATTTACGCGGGAGTATTCAGAAGGAGCTTGGAATGACAGGTGGAAGAAAAGGGATGTATAACACACAACCAAACGGGTTTTAGGAAAGGGATGGAGACCACAGACAATATCTACGTGCTCAACTATTTAGTCAATAGGAACCTAGGGCCTAAGAAAGGGAAATTAGTCGTACCTTTTGGAAATTTTAAGGCAGCATTTGTCTCAGTTAACAGGAGGGTGTTATGGACAGCCATGGAAGAGAGAGGAGTAGACGAAGGTTCAATAGAGAGGACAGAAGAAATATTTGTGGAAACTATGATAAGGGTGCAGATAGGAGACAAGAAAGGAGAGGAATTCTGGACGGGAAGGGAGCTCAGGCAAGGGTGTCCGTCGAGTCCACTTCTATTTAGTGTTCTTATGGCAGACTTAGAGGAGAAGATGGAGAGGAATAAGGAAGGAGGGACAACATTAGGATCAGTCAAAGTGTATTCACTAGCATATGCAGATGACGTAGTGCTAGTAGCGGATGATGAAAGAGGAATGAATCGGATGATGAGAGTGTTCGAAGAGTATATGAGAGTAAAGCGGCTAACAGTGAACGTGAATAAGACTAAGATGATGTGTTTCAGAAATAAAAAGCGTAGAGTGCATGGTCAATGTTAAGCTATGGAGTCGAAATTTGGGGTGGGAAAGAGCATATGAGCGAGGAAAGTCTGCATGAGAGATTTTTTAGATGGTTCATGGGGGCGAGTTGGAGCTGGTCAGGTTATAATGCTAAGGGAGGAAATAGGACGAGAATAAATGATTGTCTGGCAACTGAAAAGAGCCTGGAATTTTGAGGAGAAACTAAGAAGGGAAGAGGGAAGATTTTAAATGAGATTTCAATGTGGTACGCAAGCAAGGGGTAGAGTGTGGCAGGAAATAGAGGAAGAGATGATATACCTGATAAAGATTAAAAAATAGAGCAAATAGAATAGAGTGGTGAGATTCAGAATGGGAGAGGGTATAAGAGTATGCAGGTAATAGGTGAATGAAGAAGAGAATATGTATAGAATGTGTAGATATGGACTGGAACCATGGGTGCATGTCCTAGAGTGGAGTACAGGAGATGAAAGTGGAGGGTAAAGCGTGGAAGAGAGAGTGAAGTGGATTTTGAACGGAAATCGTCCGGGGAAAGAATGGATGAAGAAATCGGAAAATATGAGACAGAGAGCTGGTGGCACAAGGTAAAAGAAAAGGATCCAAAAAATGACTCCTAAAGGAGAATGAGAAAGTAGTGTTGCGGAATAGAATCCAATTGAGATTGATAAAGGTAAGGAGAAACGGAAGGCCAAGGCAAGGTCGCAAGCGCTTAGAAGTAAGAATAGTAATTAGGATGAGATTTAGCAAATAGGTGATAAGATAGTATATAAGGTTTGTTTGTAAGAGTATATGTAATGGTTATGTAAAAACTCTCAAGCCCGTGAAAGGGAGAAAGTATAAAGAAAATAAAGAAGAGTATAAAAAAGTGTTAATATCATAATTTTTGGTGATTTCAATTTTTTTCAGTTTTGAATGAAGTTTGCATTCGTTTAAGTTTTTATGTTCCGGAGAAGAAATTTGGTAATTTTTAATGTTTCCCATTTAAAATTAATATTTATTTTGAAAGTTTTCTTTCGAATAATTAAATTCATTATTTTATTTTTGAAAAATTTGTCTAATCAGCAGTAATGTTAAATCATAATTCTGTTATGTAATAAAAATTTAAAATTCTAGAATGTCAGAAGCTTTGACTTTGAAAGATTCAATTTACTTTGCAATTTCAAATTGTCAAATTATAATCGATTTGAATTTAAAATTATTCAAATTCAAAAATTTAAAATCTCTAATTTTTAATTTTTGAGACGAGGACTCTTGTGGTCCTCAAAAACAGGCTCTTCTACTACCTTGGACTGGTAAACTTTAGGGTTGCCGGCCAGGGACAGAAGGCGCCTGTCGGGATACAGGAAGACCGGGAGCAGACATAAAATGACTGTTCCTCGCCTAAACATTACCCAAATTAACTTGCATAACAGCAAAGGCGCCTCTACGGATCTGCAGAGGTACACAGGTATCTCGCTAATCCATGAACCTTGGTCAGTTCGAGATACCATGAGGGAATTAGGGGATGGGGGCTGGTTTTTGTTACAGGGAACCAAGAGCCTGCATACTGTCGAAGGTAGTCAACGTTGTCCCGCTCCTAGAGTTAGGTATATTCGGAAAACCTGATAGTGATAGCCACAGATCTCAAAGGAATAGGAAAGCTAGTTATGGGATCGGCCTACTTTCTATATGAAAGCGATACCAACCCACCAGTGAAGGTACGTACACTGGTGAATTACTGCAATGTAAGGGGGCTTCCTATTCTGCTGGGGTGCGATGCTCATTCCCACTGTACTTTGTGGGGCAGCACGAACATCAACTCAAGAGGTTTATTTATTTTATCTATTGGAATACCTCATCACTACTGATGTAGATATTCTTAACACGGGAAGTACCCCGACGTTTTGTAACTCGGTCAGGGAGAAAGTCAGGGTGAAAGTCATCGACATCACTCTCTGTACCGCTAGTTTAAGAGACAATGTGTAGAAGTGGAGAGTCTCAGACGAACCCGCTCTCTCAGATCAAGCACAGATAGAGTTTGAGTTGGAATCCTTCGTACCCGCGGGCCCTAAGTGGGCCAGAAATCCAAGAAAAACGGACTGCGACCAGTTTTCCACGGAACTAAGGAGTGCATTCTCGGGGGTGCCCACGTCAATTAGAGACGTGACACCCTGGATTTGCCAGCCAAGTTTTTCATGGAGGCCATCAAATCTTATTTGGAAGTAATTGTCGATCCACAAGATTCCGACAGGCTAGGGAGACACACTGGTGGAACGGGAAACTCGAGAGCTTCGCAGGAAAACCAGAGAGAGGTTTGGACGTGCCAGAACTGGCAAAACGAATGAACTATGGACCTTATTTAGGACGATGAGGGATGGATACAGGGGTGCAATACTTAAGGCGAAGCAAGGAAGCTGGACCAAATTTTGCACAGACATTGTGAAAGGAGCAGAGGCAGCTAGGCTGGATAAGCTGCTTTCTCGAAACCCGGATGCTATTCTCGGCCCCCTAAAATTGCCCGACGGGATATAGTCAGCGTCGAAAAAGGAGACCTTGGTTCACCTGATCAAGGCAAATTTTCGAGGCTTCATAAGATCCGCAGAAAAAGGGGCGAAACTTCAGGCGCAACCAAAGCCGCCTGTGTCCCAGCTGGATCCGAAACGGCGGCTAGCCAACGAGATTGTTACTCCCTCCAGGGTCAGGTAGGCCCTGAAGTCTTTCAGTCCTTACAAGTCTCCTGGTCTGGATGGCATATATCCGGTTCTCCTACAGAGGGCTGGGCAGATCATCATAGGACCGCTCGTAAGACTTGCTAGGGCTAGTTTAACAATGGGATATATTCCAACGGCATGGAGAAGTACGAGAGTAGTCTTCATTCCAAGAGCAGACCGGATCGGTTATACTTTATCCAAAGATTTCCGTCCCATCAGCCTTATATATTAACTATTAAAAACAGTAGAGAAAATTGTGGCTAAATATATCCGCGACGAGGTTTTCTCAAGTAGGCTACTTCACAAGGAGGAACAGCTCCATTGGGCTGGTCACTCGACCGAGACGGCCCTAAACGGAGCAGTTAACCTAATCGAAGGACAACTTCAGCAGAAAGGTCTCGCGATTGGAACCTTTATGGATATCGAAGGAGAGTTCAACTACACCTCCAGAGAGGCGATCAGGGCGGCCATAATTGCACATGTTCTGCCTATTGCAGTCGTGAAATGGACCTGCTACACGTTGGCCAACAGAAACCTAACAACAACGAAGGGTGATACCACTTTATGTGGAACCGTTGACTCGGGATGTCCACAGGGAGGCATTTTATAGCCCCTGCTGTGGTACTTGGTAGTCGATGAACTGCTTCATGTGCTCGCGAGTCAGGGCTACCACGCTATAGGCCACACGGACGATATATTGGTTATCGTATGCGGGCAGCATCTGGATGCACTCTTCGGAGTAATGGAGCAATCACTGGGGATAGTGTATTCTTGGTGCAAGAAGACTGGATTATCGATCAATCCGAGTAAGACAGGCGCGGTTGTATTCACCATACGGTGTAAGTGGGTAACCACGAGTACACTGAAATTGGGAGGACATCACCTGGAAATCAAAGTACGAGCTAAATATCTATCAGTCATCCTAGATAAGAAGCTGTCATGGAACGAGGGACTGTGCCTTCAGCGAATATAACTGAAATCCAAAATGATTTTATGATTATTTAATTTATTTAATTAACAACATCATGAGATATACTTGAATTTGAAAATGAATCCCTAGTTTTTTCTAGGTGTATCATCCTGAATTTTATTATGTTTAAATGGTATGTATACCATTAAGCCATTTCCCTTTCGGGGTAGGCGTGACACTACCCGATTCGGGTAGTGTTTCTAGGTTGATAACTTGTAGTAAATAACTACAAGTGTGGGCTCACCACACCCACGATGTGCCAACAGCACTCAGTTTTCTCGAATGGTCACCCATCCAAGTGCTAACCGCGCCCAACGCTGCTTAACTTCAGTGATCTGACGAGAACTGGTTTTTTCAGCGTGGTATGGCTGTTGGCCATAATGTATAATGTAATATAATGTATAATTTTGTTAATTTCTAACTTTGAATGTAACTAAGAACAGGGCTTTATTGTTGTGGTTGAAATATCACGTGACAGACTGTCACATGCCCTAAAGACCTTGACCACGGGTTAAATATTGTTTTTTCATTTTAAAAAAATATTTCAGCCGCGGAGGTACATTCTCATTGCGCGCGCGACGCTTTGTGCCTAGTTTGATCGCGATTATAGCGCGCGGGTACGCTCTCGCGCTTCGCGCTCGTTTTCTATATTTTTTCCAATATCATAAATATTGTAACTTGAATCGAAAAATGTGATTCAAACCCCTGGCGAACTCATAAATTGGAACTGAAATTGTTACATTCTCATTCTAATGAGAAGGTATTGGTTTTATGTAAAATTTGACATAGTCGGTTTTCATCAAATCTCCACGTTTTGAGACCTCCTGAGTCAGAAAAAACGATTTTTACGAAGGTGTCTGTCTGTCTGTAGTCTGTCTGTCTGTCTGTCTGTCTGTCTGTCTGTCTGTAGCCACGATAACTTTCGAAAAAATGATCAGATTTGATTGAGCTTTGGCACACTTTTTTATGGCCGAAAAATAGAGAACGAGTTCGTTAACCAGCTATTTTGGATGAAAATCCAAAAAGTGAGCACATTTTGAAAATTTTTGAGACCACTTTTTTGGAAGATTTGAAAATTCTATGTACGGTTATTAGTAGTACGCAAAATGTCGAACAAAATATTCTTATGACTTTTCGTGATAAAAAAAAAATTACTGGAGTTATAGCATTTTCAAAATTCCAAAAAACAAACGAAAATGATCATTTTAAGCCGAAAAACGCACGATATGAAAAAAAGTCAAGAGGAGAAAAACGTTGATTCCTGAACACCCTATAATATTTTCATGACAACTTTTTGAATTTTTCGAAAAATAAAAAATTCAAATTTTGATGGCACAAAAAATTAATGAAAAATCAAGAAAGCCATTTTGCTGTAAAACTATACAAGATACCAGAAAAGGTCATCTCACCAAAATTGTGCACCTAAAAAAGATCTACAAATTTCTTATCATTCACTTCTTGATATGACGCGTAGTTTTTGTTTTATTCGTAAAAAACAGCATTGAAAATAGAAAAATCAAATTTTCAGACGAATATTACCAGCTACGAAAAAATGACCAAAACAAAATTTGTTTCGATAGGATGCGTGGTTTTTGTTTTATTCGTGAAAATAACATTGACAGTAAAAAAAATCAAATTTTTGAAAAAACAATGCAAGGTACGAAAACATATAAATGAACAAAAATTTTGCATTCAAAAAAGACTTACAAACCCGTAATCAATTTTTGTGGTAAGAATATATTCAAAATGAAAAAATTAACTTTTTTGATAAGCGACACAAGCTAAAATAAAATGTTAACTAATAAAATTTGTCGCCTGAATTATATCATTACTTTTCATTTAAAATCAAATACAAATTTAGTAATTTGTATATGAAGAACATATATCACGAAGCACAAAGTGCGCGCTCAGTGTATTTACCAAATCGCACGCCGTAAGTGCACTCAAACTTTTTTGTTTCTATCATACGGTTCAAATGATTTTCAAATAAAATATCGAGCGCGAAGCGCGAGTGTCTGGATGAGAATGTGTTCCTTAAGGTCGATAGAACCTTGAGTAAATAAAGTTCCTTTTCAGTCTAAAATAAAAACAAATTTAACAATCACTTAATATGTAGAGGTTTTGATAATTTTATAATATTTGCAAACAAACTTTTTCTTTTCATCGAAGTCGAACACGAAGTTCAAAAATCTAGAGGAGCCGAGCGTAAAGCGCGATGTAAATACGCCCGAGCGCGTAGCGCGAGGTGAGTACATAATCGAGCGCGAAGCGCGAGATAAATATATGATCGAGCGCGAAGCGCGAGATCCAACAGTCGCGCGCCCTAGGCGCGCTCAAGCTCGCGAGCGAAGCGAGCCGCGCGCGAAGCGCGCGATGAGAATGTGCCCGCGAAGCGGGCAGATTTTTTTTCAATTTGTTTCTGAAGAAGGTTTTCAAAGCACCTGCGGCTTTGACGATTACATTCTCATTGCGACACTCGCGCCTCGCGCTCGATAATTATGTTATAGGGACGATTCTCTGTACAAAATATAACGATTTAGACAAAATTGAACAGCATATAAGAAGTTGGGATGTTTTTCAATATAATGTTGATAAAAAATACCATGTTTTTTTTAATTTACTAGATATAGACGTTAAGCGGTAGGCTTTGATTCCGTTCGTTCAAACTTCCTTTCTAAGAAAAATCTACTTTGATTAATTAATCTAGAACAGTATCAATTTCTGTCCAGTTGAAACATATCATTGAGATAATTTGTAAATATTTTCATGATCTACTAAAAATAATGATTAAAACTTACGGATCTCTTAAAAACAAAAATTGCATATTTTGGAAAATGATCTAAATTTTGGAATTTTGATTCAAATTGGAAAATTTCATAGAAATAGTCTCGGGATATATTTTATTCTTAGTAAAAATTTGGGTTGGTATTTCTTAAGCTATCAAAAAAGAAATTTATATTTTTTAGAATTTTCAAAATGTTGAAAAGCATATAACTTTTTTCATTTTTATCGAAATTAAAAATGGCATGAAGCTGACTTTCAGTTATTTTTGTCGTATACTGGAAACTTTGACAAAAATTTCTGAAACTCATAAAAAAATGTTGGTATCAATTTTTGAAAATTCTCTAACTTTTTGAATTTTGGTCTAATCGAAAAATTTAATTAAACTAATTTCGAAATATATTTGATATCTAGTAAAAATTTTGAATGAAATTTCCTAATCTATCAGAAAAATAATTATTTCTATTTTTTCAAAAATTTTTAAATGTTGAAACGTATATAACTTTCTTAATTTTGATAGAAATTGAAAATGCCATTGGGGTAACTTGCAAGTGCTTTTCTGCGTGAACTAGAACCTTCGAAAAAAATTGATAACATTTGAGAATTTTTTTTTTTTTTGAAAATGCGCTAAATTGTTTAAATCTGGTCGGTAATATCTGGTTAACAAAGTTGATCTTCTTTTTGAGACCCTAAAAAAGTATATAAAAGGCTGATTCGATTGAACAAATCCTTCAAAAGTTAGCGTGGCTACAACATTCAGGTAATTATACAGACATAAATATAGACAGATTCATGAATGAGAATGTAAGAAATTGCACCATTATTTCTCAAATGTTTCCTATTTTTACTCCTTCGATTTTAGTCAGGAAATTATAAGTCAATTTATTTGACCTTTTATATGCTTGTTCACTTATCAGTGAATTGGATTTATCGCATTTTTATGTCTCAGAAATATTATGCAAAAGTTTTAGGCATATTAAAAATGGCATGAAATGGCATTATTTGGCGGCTCGCTGTTGAACATCGGCTGAAGGGACTGCAGGTGGACAATTTGTTACGGCCGCAAAAAGTTGGTGCAGTCCACGTCAACTGAGCGAGAATGAACGATTCAGCTTTTCGATGTCTAAATTTAATTTTTAAGATACGTTTCAAAATATACAATTTTTTTCGAAAATTTTATGAAAAAATAAAAATGAAAAACCCGATTCTCAAAAAACTTCATTTTTCATTTTTTGTATTGTCTTGTCAGAGGAAGGTATAACTGTGGTATACAAGTCCTAAGATTATTGGAGTGGATTTGTCTCTGGTTTTCGAGAAAAAAATTCAAACGTCAAATCTTCCATGGCGCGGTACGGCTCAGTTGGGCAAATTAAAGTGTCTGTGGACAAATTAATTGTCAAACCACCATCATTTTAATCTTATTTAAATTTTAAAATAAATAAAAATCAATAAAATTTTGCATAGATCTTTTACATCTGATTTTTTTAAAAAGGTTTTTAATACTTTTCTATTTCATAAACAAAATGACAATGACCAAAAATTTTTACTTCTTAAGAATACCGTTCGTTATAAAATATTCCGATTCATTCAAAAAGATCTTGAATCAACGACACTATAAGTTAGAGTTGTTTTTCAGTAGAACTGTAGAAGTTTAAATATTTGCCATGTTTGATCACTACGTAATGTATGAAGAAGTCTATCCGCCTTTGCTTCTAATTTGGAGCATGTAACATTTTTGCTAAATTTTAAACATTATTACATATTACTATATTATATACTATATTATATATTATGTTATATATTATATTATATTATATTATATTATATTATATTATATTATATTATATTATATTATATTATATTATATTATATTATATTATATTATATTATATTATATTATATTATATACGTATATTATATTATTATTATATTACATATAACTATTTCAAAGAAATTCTATTCTTTTGCATTTATAAACACAGAAAATTCGAGATAATTGCAAAACCCATGACAAAAAACTTGGGAAAATGTGTTTGTTAGGATTTTCGTTCTGTTATATCTAATCATAAATAATTTTACATACATGAGAAGAGAAGCTTTCCAGCAAATAACAAGAAGCAATGCATATAAAATTCTACTCCAGCTTCCTGAGGTTTGAAAACAAATATATTTTCAAAAAATAACCATCCCCCACTTTTCAGAAATTTGATTTTCTTTGCACGATCTATAGTTTTAAAAGACCTTTACTAAAAAAAATCAAAAGTAAAAAAGTTCCAAAAAGTGTATAGTTTCACGGAGACGATTAGAAAAAAATATTAATTTATGAGGCAAAAATAAAAAAAGTAGTTCTAGTGCATGACATTGCAATCATTAAAAATTGGCGTAAAAAAGATGTGCGACATTGTATCTTGTGCATTGCGTAAGACTGTATGATTTGTAAAATTGGTTAAAAAACTAATTTCTTGGTAAAAAGAAAATAATTTAGACCTGTATATGATAATTTTTCAAAAAGTTATAAACATGGAAAACGTTAAAAATAGAAAAGTTCAATCGAACGACGCGATGGTGTGGCATTTTCAACTTTATTGATATAATAAGAAGGTCACATTGTGAAATTTTAAACGTGACTTAGTCTATTTCCATTTTAAAAATATTGCCTTCCAATTGTCTGAACAATGTTAAGAAAAATAAAGAATCTTCAAATTATAATGGATCAATATGTGATCAATATTAATAAATATATTAATTAATTATGCATATTCAGTATCCTCATGCGTTACTTTTAAACAGAGTTCTGTTTTCGATTTTCAAATTTTTTTCTGTTGTATATTTTCCTTATTTTCCATAGAAAATTGCAATTATTTCGCAAACTTTTTAAAAATTATTTGACTCGAATAAGCATCAACTTGAATAAGTAGGAAATTGAGTGCCTAAAGGCCTATGTTAATTATATAACTTTTTTCGTTTTACAAAAGATACTTTGAGGTCTCTTTAAATGGAAATTGATCTAATTTAAATTATTACTAGTGAAAGTTCATAGATGCGATTAGCGAAAAGTGAGCCATTAAAGATTAGCAGAAAATTAATAATTCGAGGAGTTGAGATTTTTGCTAATTCAGCAGCGCAAAACAACGAATTGCTTCATGCAAATAAATAAATTTACTTTAGACTGTATATAATAATTTTAAAAAAGTCATAAAATGGAAAACGTGAAAAATAGAAAAGTTTAATAAACGACGCGATGGTACCCTGTTCTTATCTCTGATGATACGATAAGAATGTCATATTCTAAATTGGTAAACGTGACGTAGCCTGCCTTAATTTAAAAACGCTGCGTTCTAATTATCTGAAAAACTTAGAGAAAATAAGAATATTTTATACTCTTAAAATTATAATGGAAAAATGGATTCGAAATTAATTGTACATACGTATTCAGGGTCTTCATGCGCTACTTTTCAACAGAGTTCTGTATATTTTCCTCATTTTCTATTGAAAATTGCAATCATTCAGCGAAATAGCTAACAATTATTTGCTTTGAATAAGCATGAGATAAAAAGTTAAAAATTTCAGAAAAAACTGCAACTATCTAGCATTAATATAGGAGAAGATAGTTATAAACAATAACAAATTGTTCAAACGATTAATTTTGCTAACTTGCATAATTATGACCTGAGTCCAATTAAAACGTTTTTTTTTCAAAAATTGTTTACTCGCGAACAATTCATCGAAATTCAATAATTGATTTATAAAAATTTTTATTACGAAGTATACTTTACGCTAAAAAATTGTTCGGTTGTAAAAAAAATTGTATTGCTTAAATAATCGTTTGTTTTAAACAATTGAAAATTAATTAAACTTCTCCGCCTGTGAAAGAATTCTTCCACGTTCCAATAGATTCTAAAATCTCTTCCGAAAATTTTGGTGAAAAAAAAGTTAGTATTTTGCAGTAGTTAAAAAGTTATTGATTCTTTTGTGACCGCGCTCCGACCTCCAGCGCTGGTCAAGCATGCACAATTATGTAAACAAATGCATAGTTTAGGTGTTTATTGGAAGAAAGTAATCGATTTTCTTTCTTAGTAACTTTAAATTATATGACTGGTAATATTTAGTGATTAAGATTGGTCATTCGATATTATTTGTTTATTTTATAAACAATTTTTATAAACAAAAGCATAGTTTGGTCATTTATAGACAGAAAGTAATAGTTTTTCTTTCTAATCGTCTTCAACTTACATAGGTGGTGATGTTCAGTGACGAAGAATTGTCAATCGATATTATTTGCTTATGTTATAAACAAATCTTATAGACAAATGCATAGTTTGACCATTTATAGATAGAAAGTGATCGTTTTTCTTGCTAATCGTCTTCAAATTAGATAACTCGTGTTGTTTAGTGATCTCTTTAAGGCAAAAGTGGAGCAAGAATGAATTTGAAATGGATCCTGAAATTATTGAAATGATTGACAAGTACAACTTGGAAGCTAATTCTTCTAGATCATCCCAAAACATTTCCAGTGATATCATTTGAAGGAAATAATAAAAAAAGATTACTTTCTGTCTACAAATGGCTGAACTGTGCATTTGTTCATAAAATAAACAAATAATATCAAATGACAATTCTTCTTCATGAAATATCACCACTTATTTAATTTGAAGACGATTAGAAAGAAAAACGATCACTTTCTATCTATAAATGGTCAAACTATGAATTTGTTCATAAGATTTATTTATAACATAAACAAATAATATCGATTGACAATTCTTCGTCACTAAACATCACCACCTATGTAAGTTGATGACGATTAGAAAGAAAAACTATTACTTTCTGTCTATAAATGACCAAACTATGCTTTTGTTCATGAAATTTGTTTATAAAATAAACAAATAATATCGAACAACCAATCTTAATCACTAAATATTACCAGTCATATAATTTAAAGTTACTAAGTAAGTAAAACGATTACTTTCTTCCAATAAACGCCTAAACTATGCATTTGTTTACATAATTGTGCGTGCTCGACCAGCGCTGGAGGTCGGAGCGCGGTCACAAAAAAAAATCAATAACTTTTGAATTACTGCAAAATACTAACTTTTTTTTTCACCAAAATTTTTGGAAGAGATTTTAGAATCTATTGGGACGTGGAAGAATTCTTTCACAGGCGGAGAAGTTTAATTAATTTTCAATTGTTTAAAACAAACGATGCAAAATTGGTAACAGTTTTTTTTTTTTTTTTTGAACTTTTCTAGATGTGCAATCTTATATCTAAACATTTTTTGTACCGTTCGTTGTTTCCGAAAAAAATGAAAAAATACGATTTTTTTAAATAATTTTTTTCGAATTGAAGCAGTGGTTTACGAAGAACAAAACACACAAGATATGTATCGCATATTGCCAACTATTTCTAAAAAAAAATTTCAAAGTGGGGTTTTTGAGAAAATTCCCTTTCCAGAATTTTAGAAAAACAGCCGCCATTTGGTCATTTTGCAAAGTTTTTTAAATTTTTTGGGCTTCAATTGAAAGATTCCCATATCGAATAAATGGAGAAGATAAATAAATTCTGTCAATTTTTGATAATTTGCGGGTAATCTTCGAATGATGGTGAAAAATAAAAAATTAAAACTTGTTCACTAAACTGTGAAAGAACTATTTCTTTCTTTTCACCATGGAATAATTTATTAATGCCTTGAAACCTAAGTTATCTCACTTATTAATTTTATGATGAATTTTTAATAAGATCTTCAATTTCGAAGAAGCGATTGTTACAACCATGGAATAATTTATCCAGATACAAAATCATTCTGAACTTAATATATTGGTTGGATTCTATTCTGCAATTGCACCAATATATTATTTTACGTTTTTATAGATTCTTAGGCTAGGCATTTCAAATAAGAGTTAAGTAAGCATTAAAACTGAAAGATATTATTTTGTATTTTATATAACTCTCTAGGCTACAATAAATTTTTGAAGCTCTGTAAATTACCTTACAAAATTGTTGGTCCTCTACACATTTTTTTTACTGTTGATACGGTTTCTAATCCAACCGATGATGTCTCGTGTAAATTTTCTGTCGACAACAAGGAATAAATCTTGCAGTTCATTACGTATTTTATTGGTTTTTTTGAACATTCAATGTCAATAGATAATGCTGCGCACTGTTTTGTTGGTTGTCAAAAATGCAGATGTCAAACTTGCTACAGGTTCTTCTTCTTGACGGTCTTTGAAGATTTTTAGGGTTTCCTAGGAAACCCTTATGAAGCCGGTAAAATGTCTGTCCGTCCGTTATCATGCCTAACGCAAAAACCATTAGATCTACCAACTTCATTTTTCGCCTGGATATTTGTTTCACGTGTCTAATGCGAGGAAAAATAGCGAGCGCTCTGATGAAAATACTCAGCATACACACAGAGAAAAATAGATATCAAAGAAGACTATCTAGATATTACTAGTTAATATGTTAGCGATTTAACTATGGGACAGCAATGTAGATATTGAAGTAGAGCATCCATACCCTGGCGGACCGAACGAACGGAACCGATACGCTACAGCGTATCCTTATAGTATCCACATCGTATCCTCTCCGTATCATGCACGAAAAACTTATTAAAAAAGAAAGATTAACATTTCACTTGTTGAAATTCGGATTCTACGTGAAATTTTGAGTTAAAAGGTCATAGAGTAATCGCAATAGTTTTTCTTGTAACATTAAAAACTTTAAAAATATATAATACCTATCGATGACGTGCGCTGAAGGCGACTTCAAACGCATCGTCGTTCAGTAGCAGTTAATAGGCGTTATCCGTCGACGATGCGTTTG
>CAKNYM010053107.1:33520-61111 GCA_932195095.1 Andricus curvator
AAGGATACGCTATAGCGTATCCGCTCCGTTCGTTCGGTCCGCCAGGGTAGATATTAAAAAGAAGATTTTACCTGACAATATCCAAGATATTAAAGAGCAGAATCTAAGATATTCTACAAATATTTTTTAATTATGCAAAAATTATCTGTATAACATGCCAATTTCTATAAAATCCAAAAAGATTTTAGATCGCAGTCCTCTGTTTTTGATGTCCGAATCCTTGAGCATTGATAATAATACGCTGTTCAATGCTAACATAAGTGATGCCTGTAACGCCATATCCCAATTTTCTTTAAAAAATTATGATATTCATGTCCAAAAACACTTAATCCATTTTCCGCCAAAAGTTTTAACGCAATATATAACCGAAAAGCCATAACACACACGATGATTGCTCAAGATATTGACAAAGGGGTGTTAAAATCTTTTGACGCCACGCCACACGTGAACGACATTGCTCCGTTAAAATTTCGCTTTTTTCATATCTTAGATATTAACGGTTAATATCACACATTTTATTCTTTCAATATAAACAGAAATTGCCCTTTAATATCTTGTATATTGAATAGAAGATGTTAGATATTATACCGTAATCTCTATACAGGGTGCGATTGAAAAGTATCGAGACTTTTGTCGTGCCGCGATTTCAATGCGTCCAAAAAAATCAGGTGGTGGGGGAAAATGTGCGTTGGAGCTCACCCTTTCAAATGCGACACTCCGGAATTCGCTGGCAACAGCATTTGAGTTAGCATCGTTCTGCGTGTGAAGGCCGTTTTGGCACTTGGTTAGGTTTTCCGAGTTCCGAAAATGTTACAATCGTTGGAGCAGCGATACGCAATCAAATTTTGCGTTAAACTCGGCAAGACTCTCACTGAGACCCATGACCTTCTTAAGCAAGCTTCTGGAGATGAAGTTTTGTCCAGAGCACGAATTCACTTTTGGCACAAGGCTTGTTGGCGAGTGGGCGCTTCACCATGACAACGCACCTGCGCACACAGCGTTCATCTGCACCTCTTACCTGGCCAAAAATGGCATCGCAGTTCTCCTCCCCCCCTCCCTTCAGCTGAAAAGTGTCTCCCCCGAGCTTCTTTTTGTTTCCGCTCATCAAAAAAAGCTAAAGGGAAGGCGATTCCAGTCAATTGAGGACATTCAAAAAAGGGTAACCGACGAGCTGAAAGCCATACCAGAAAACGCGTTTAATAAGTGCTATGAGGAGTGGAACGACCGCTATCGCCGGTGCATCGAAGCCCAAGGAACCTCCTTCGAAGAATATTAAGTGTATTTGCAAGAAGATTCAATAAAATTGTTGTTACAACAAAAGTCTTGATACTTTTCAATCGCACCCTGTATATTATGGTTAAATATCAAAGTTTTTAATATCTACTTTTCAATATCTATTTTTCTCCGTGCACACTAATTGAGAAAAAACAGGGTGGTGAGACAACAGCAACAAAAAAATTTTATTTCCTTGTGCCACTCTAATTTGAAGGCTAAAATAACAATATTGAAAATCATCGGACCTTTCCCTCTATTCTTATCCAATTTTTAAAAGTTATTTTCTGAATTCAAATTTTTTGTACTATAACAATGAAAAAAAGTATACAATTTGTGATTGTATATTTACTTTGTAAAAATTATATATTATCATGTAGAAACGTGAGTGTAAATTGAGTGAAACTTAATTTTATTAAAGTTCGATTGAAAATAACTAATATTTCGACAGTTTATATTTAAAATATATGTATGTTATATCATAGGGTGGAAAATGAGTCTAATTTCCTTAGGTTTTTTTTTTATTTATTTTGTAACAACATATTAGCTCTGGAAAACTATCCTGTGCTTAGACCTTCAAAACGTTGTTTCATTTCTCTGCCAGATGACTTCTCCTTCATCTTAGAATGCATCTGTTCGTATAAAAACCTGAAATTCAAAATTATAAGTGTTTTATTATTCTATACCAATATTCTTTCTTCATTTCGTTATTGATTAGAAACAGCTGGATGTTATATGTTCAATAACAGGTTTAAAAGACGAAATTTTGTTCAGTTGAAAAATGATAAGGCTCAAAATTAAAACGAATTAAAATGATATGGCTGTAAAAAAATTGCTCTACTTTTTCACTCATATAATTTTATAAATTTGCAATTCCTTGCAAACTTCCAGACCGGCTGAACATTAAAAATACCTGGTTAAAAAATACGTTGACCAATAGACTTTTAATTTCTAAAATCATATTGTTACAATTGATATTTTTCTTTGTAACTCACTAATTGAGACAATTTCGTAATTGGAGCAGAAAAATTCTACGGAAATTCCATACTGAAATTTTACAAAATTTCTACAAACTTATTTTATATGCAGAAATGCATGTTCCTTGTCTAATCATAAGTACGTCGCAAATACCGAAATCAACCTTTGCACTAGGGGTACAAAAGTGACATCTTCCTCCAGACATCAAACTCTTGCACTAGGCATGCGAACAACATTTTCGTCATGGAAATTAAGTTTTAGGCAAACTTCTACGCTTCTTCCGTCGATGCCTCACAGCCCTGACTTCAAAGACATGCACCAGGTGCGCAAATAACATATTCCTCGAGGAAGCTAGGTTCCATTCCAATATGTTTCTCGAAGACAGGCGATAGTTGGAATACGAACTTAGTCCGGAATATGCATGTCCGCAGAAAATTAGTTTGTAGAAATTTTTGCAGCATTTCCGTAGAATGCTTTCGGTCGAATTTTCTTAAGTGGGTATTTATAAATAATTCTAGAATCATATGGCAAATGTTTAGAATAAGCGTTTAACTTACCACATTTTAAATGAGGGCAACATTCGGGCTCCGCCTTGTGGTGACATCTTTTATGATATTTTATTAAACCTGCAGGACAGTCGGCTGTGTCGAAAAGTCTAACGAAAAGACCCAAACAAAGAAGAGCAAAGAAGACGAAAATTGTAGAATGCATTTTTAAATGACAACTACTTTTGTTTCTATCGCGGCTTATACACCCTCGAGGACTCCTTTCTTATCTGAAATGTCCAGAACATTCATAATCAGAGCATCAAAATGCATCGATATTATTTTATTACTATTATATATATATATATATATATATATATATATATATATATAGTTAAAAGTTTGTCATAAGGACAACCGCAGGATTTCGCCGGGAGCGGGTGCTAATCTGAAAAATTCCACCCGCTCCCAGCGAAATCGCGGTAAAATTTCAGCTGTAACCACGTCTCACGACCGTGAGATAGGTGGTTACAGTCTGCGACGAACTCAATACGATGGTCCGGCAAAAGTCTCGTGCACCCTGAGGACACGGAGCGACTCAAGGACGACCGCCTTCTGCATTTTCCCCGCAAGTGTCTCAGCATTTTGTTGACACGCAGGGATGCTTTTCAGGCTATTAACCAGTGAAACCTTGGCACTTCCAAGAGCGCCGATGATCAAGACGATTAGCTTAACAGAATATTCCGGGTATAACCGTCGCAACTCCCTTATAAGGTCTTTATACCTCTGTTTCTTTTCTTTCTCCTTGGCTGTGACGTTTTTGTCAGCTGGTACCGAAAATTCGATAACGAACATGGTTCGTTTCTCGAAGTCAAGGAGAACTATGTCAGGCCTCGAGTGCGCAACAGAAACAATTGTCGAGAATATGAAGTTCCAGTATATGCGGCACTTCTCATTTTCGACAATTGACTCTATTTCTCTAGGAGCGTTTAGCGGAGAGGTATTTGGGCTAATGCCATAAGAGTGACAGAGATGGTAATAAAGCACTCTTAGTGCCGCATTGTGCCTTTGGATGTAGGTCGTTCCCGCATGAGTTGGACAACTAGATAGTATGTGTCCTAGATGCTCTAGGTGTGCATGACACGCTCTGCAGCTATCATCGGGAATGTCTTGGCTCAAAATGTGGCGACGGTATGCTAGAGTGGAAATGACACCGTCTTGACATGCCAAAATGAAGCCCTCCGTGCCCGACTTCAATCCGGGTGATCTAAGGAAAGCAAACGTTAGCTCATACGACATCGACTGATCTTCCACATTTCTGTGGAAGATGCCGTGCATCCTCTTGTCGAGGAGCTGTTCGTGGAAGTTTTTCTCCTGTGCTTTCTTAATCCGGGCCTTCAGGAGTGAGTATTCAAGATGAATAAGATTTGATGCATTTTGCTCACCCCTAATATTGAAGTCAAGGCCGAGTGTTTCAGCAGCCTCCTCCGCTGCTTTGTACAGAAACGCCCCTTTTCCCACTTCTTCGTGTTTCCTGACCATTTTAGGAAGAGGGTCTTGTCCATTTGCAACTATATGTGCTGTACCCAGAATGAGTCTGTTGTGAAGACATTCAAGATTCAGTATTCCGCGACCACCTAGGCGGCGTGAGATGTAAAGTCGCGGAACAGAAGACTTAAGGTGCATGCTCTTGTTCATGTGCAAAACCTTTCGCGTCCCGATATCAAGGGATCTGAGCTCGTCCTTCGTCCATGGAACCACTCCAAATGAATAGAGTACTACCGGGACGGCAAGCATGTTCGTTGCAGATACTTTGTTTCTCGCCGACAGTTCGGAAGACCAAATCTGCCGGATGAGACGTTTGTATCTGCATCGGAGAGTATCCTTTATAGATGTCACGTCCTGAATGCGGCTCTGTGGCACGCCCAGGTATGTATAGGTCTCTCCAGCGCAAAGGTGTCGTATAGCGCTTCTGTCAACGAGCTCAGGATCTTCGGGGATGCCATTAAGTTTTCCTTTCTTAAAATTAACCTTGGCGCATTTCTCTGACCTAATCTAATATACCTAATCTAATAACCTAATCTAAATAAATATATATATATATATATATATATAATTCTATTTGTTATTTTTTACATTATTCGATATACGAGGTTTCGAAAATATAAAAAATGTATGAACGAGTATTTAAAAAGTTCCCAGTCTCTACCGATTTCGTGAGTTTGATCATGTTTTTTTAAATTTCGGCGTCGGAGTTCTGTGCATCTTTCCGATGGGATTTATTATTCAATAAATAAACCTCTAAGAAATGCATGAGTAATCAAAAATGTTTCTTTATCACTTCGGGTGTTATTAGGAAACTTTAGTAGTCTTTTTTATTATTTTTTACATTATTCGACATACGAGGTTCTGAAAAATCGAAAAAATGATTGAACTTGCACTTAAATATTCCTAATCTGTACCAAGTCGTGAGTTCCATAATTTTTTTAAATGCTGCTTCAAAGTTCTGTGCATCTCTCCGATAAAATTTAGTCTAGGTGCAATTCAACTATTATACCTTTAATAAATGCTTGTGTACTAAAAAAATGCTTTGTAATCTCTTCGGGTGTTATAAAAAATGCCAGTAGCTTTGTAGTTATTTTTTTACATACAAATAGAAGAAAGTGTATGAATCACTATTCATAACAATGATCAAACTCACGAATTAGATAGAGATTGAGCATTTTTTAAACACTATACATTTATTTTTATTTCTGACATCTCTATAATCGATGAATGTAAATATAATATCAAGACAAGTGGAATTTTTGAATAAAATCCGAAGCGATAAGAAAAACCTTTTTACGACACATACATTTCTTAGAGGTAAATAGTTTTATTGAATACTAAATTTCATCAGAAAGATACACTGAACTTCGACGCAACCATCAAAAAATTATCAAATCCACGACTTTGTAGAGAAGGGGAATTTAAAAAAAATCAAGTACATAATTTTTTGTTTGTCTAAAACCCCGCATGTCTTAAACATTTAAAAACTAGTTTATGACTTTTTTTTATTTTTGAAACCTCGTATATCACAAACATATATTATTTTCAAATTTAAAAACTATCCAACTCACGACTTCTGTAGAGATTAGAATTTTGTTACACAATCTTTTGAAATAAAACCTAAACCATTAAAATTTCCCCCAGAAATATTAGGTAATATTCAACATTAAATTACGGCTTCAAATATAAAGTTTATTAGGAGTACTTTTTTGGAAAATTATTTTCAACGTGTCATAAAACAGTTAGTGAATGGAAATCAATATCCGATATTTTTTAGGTGGTTAAAAAGAGAAATGAAAGAAGTTTAGAAACATTCAGAAATACATTTTATTATTAAATAAAATTAAGTATTTGGAAATCTTATTTTACAAAATGTATGGTGCAGAAAATTCTTAATCTTTATTATTAGATAAACAAACTGAAAACAGTCGTTAGAAGATCTCGTGACTTCAACTTTTTAAGAAAAGGATTATATTAACAAATAATTACTGTAGACTTTTATTTGCATCATACCGCATTACGAGAAACATAATAATAATTGAAGGAACATTAAGAGAGAAAATAATTTCTTTTTGCCTATAAATTTCCATAGAGGATATTTTTTCACGTAATTTGTACTTATAAAATAAAGAAGCAATATCGAATGAAAATATTTCATTACATACAAAATTTGGTGACATAGTTTCAGGAGAGTTGATAAAAAATAAAAAGCAAAATATGTGAAAAGGTTTGAAGAAGGGCGGGGGGCACGTAAACACTCAATGCCTAGGGGCTCATTTTTCCTTAAACCGGCACTGGCTTTCAGCAAATAGTACGTATATGATGTCCTGAGTACAAAAAATTTGAAAATTCTGCCATGGAAGTAAAATTACTTCGAATAAAAGAATCCGAAGTACTTTTACATTGAATAAAAAAACCAAGTTAAAGAAATTTTTTTTTAAATTTGAACATAAATTTTCTCTGGGTGTTGATTTGGAGAGGACTGTGCGTTAAAAGATATAGTGCTGTTTTACTTTTAATAATTTTAAATAAGAAATAAATATATTACAATTAAAATTACGCTTTATACTATAGATATATTATTACACTTACAAACGGGTTTAGGAAAATCGTCAAGATGGGTGTAACTAATGAACACTCATGAAAATGTTTCAGTGCATATATACTATAGTTGCTATCTCTTTCAACCTTATTCAAACAAGGAGGGAAACATATTGACAACTTGTGAATAGGCTAAGTAAAATGGGTTTGGATCATGCTACGTGACCCCCACCTACATAAGGCATTCACAAGTCATTGCTCGAAAGTGGAAATATTGGAAAAATTTTCACAATTCATCTATTTCAGCTCACTTTATTCACGATGTAAATAATAATTGTAATAAACTGTGTGTGTGTGCTCAAAAAAACATCACGAAATTCGATAAAACTAAACAGAACATCGCAGCTGGCACTTCACACGTGCGTCCTTCAAGAACACAATTTTAATAAAAAGTAAAATTTAAAAAAAATTTTAAACTCTCGGTTTTCATGTTTTCACAATTATATAAATAAAAACATATCTTATAAAAGTCTCTAAATAAAAAAATTAAAAAAATGGATTATTTCCTTTCAACCTCAAACTTTGATATCCTCTTTCTTAAATAACGGAAACTCCCTCAACTTTGAAATTTGTTTTCTTGGACAGAAAATTTATCCAAGAGACAATGTGCCAAAAACACCATTTCTCGAGGTGCATTCTCCAATCGCTCGAGTGATACAGACCCATTTGTAGAGAGTATGGCGTGAATTGGCAACTTAACCGAAAAATTTAAATAAAGGAGAAATTTACTAGATTATTGAATACAATCAGGAACTATCTACACGTACCGGAAAAAGGCCTATTGTTACCGAAATTTTCGAAACAAATAGCTCCTTTTCCAGCTTTATTTCTACCGAAAACATTCGACTATTTGTTACGCAATCCTGGTACCCGTAGCCACGGCCATAAAATAATAAAATAAAGTTCAATAATTGAACTTCAATAATTGAACTTTATTCTATTATTTTATGCCCGTGGCTACTACAAAAATATATCATATACATATAAAATATAAATAAGAAATAAATAAAAGCTAATAAAAAGTAATTATTACTGACACGTAAGTACCAAAAATTCAGGACGACTATCCTAGCTTATGAAAAATATTTAACTAATAGTCATCCCGAATTTCGGCAAAAAAAAGGTCCGTGGACAAATTGATTTTCAGAAGACAATTAATATCCGATTTTAACTTTTTTTTTCAATGAAAGCTGATAAAACTGCGCATCGAACTGACATGGCCGATTTTCAAATTTCTGTTTATTTTTTTGTTTATTTAATAACAAAAATGAGAGAAAAAACTTGACTTTTGAAGTAGACCGGTTTTAAAAAAATGCTTTGATTCAATCAAAAGCACCTAGAAAACTGAAAGCAACTATCCAAAAAAGATGTCCAATAGCAATGCAAATGTTAAAGAATTTATTGAATTTGTTATAAACAAATAAGTGAATGAAAATGGTTTCATGGGCATTGGCGGCGATTCGCATTAAATTTGAACAATTTGTGGACAAAAAGAGTTCTTCAGTTGAATTAATGAAAGTTCATAAATAATTTGTTATTTTAAAAGCAATTTTTATAAACAAATATCCATATCAGATATTTTTGATGGAATAAATAAAGTTTTTTCTATGGAATCAATCACATATTACTTGGAAATAAAACCTAAGTACCATATTTGGTCACCAAATAAAAGGTCATAATTGTTTAAAGTACGTTAATTAACAAATGCACTACTTGGCTATTTTTGGAGGTACAAACTTGATTTTTTCGATGCAATCAACTGTAAATAACTAACTTCTAAATTTGTAAGAACATTTTGATGACAGTAAACAATTTATTATTGTAAACCAAGTTTAATTAACAAATGCCGTATTTGGCTATTTTTCAGCATTTAAACTTCTTTTTTGTGTGTAATCAACTGTTAGTAGCATTTTTTTAACTTTTTTTGATAGTTTGATCACGATCCACTATTTTTATTTTTATTAACAATTTAATTCACGTAGCCATACACGGTATATAATCCTCACCTGTGAAATACTTGTAAAAATCTCATATTATATACCGTGTATGGCTACGTTAATTAAATTGTTATTAAAAATAAAAATAGTGGATCGTTATCGAACTATCAAAAAAAGTTAAAAAATGTGTTATTAACAGTTTATTACACACAAAAAAACAAGTTTAAATGCTGAAAAATAGCTAAATAATGCATTTTTTAATTAAGTTTGGTTAAACAATTATCAAATGTTGTTGATTCATGGCAAAAAATCATTGTTAAATAACTGGCTGTTAATTTCGTGAAAAAAGCGGTATTTTATTTATAAATACATAAAATGATAGAAATTTGTTTAAACAAATGTTTTTTACAATAATAAATTATTTTCCGTCATCAAAATGTTCTTATAAATTTAGAAGTTAGTTATTTACAGTTAACTGCATCGAAAAAATCAAGTTTGTACCTCCAAAAATAACCAAATAGTGCATTTGTTAATTAAGGTAGTTTAAATAATTATTAACTTTTATTTGGTGACCAAATATGGTACTTAGGTTTCATTTCCAAGTAATATATGATCGATTCCATAGAAAAAACTTTATTTATTCCCTTAAAAATATCTAATATGGATATTTGTTTATAAAAACGAAGTGTCTCGTCGTCCCGAAATTCGGGATGACTAATCCAATATTTTTTATTAGCTTGGCTAGTCGTCCCAAATTTTCGGGACGACTAGTCCAGCCCCTTTCCCAACTCTCCCAATTTTTCGGGACGACTAGACGCAGCCTTATAAAAATTGCTTTTAAAATAACAAATTATTTATTAACTTTTATCAATTCAACTAAAAAACTCTTTTTGTCCATGAATTGTTCAAATTTAGTGCGAATCAAGGGGCGAATCGCCGCCAATCCCCACGAAACCATTTTCATTCTCTTATTTGTTTATAACAAATTCAATAAATTTTTGAACATTTGCATTACTATTGGACATCTTTTTTGGATAGTTGCTTTCAGTTTTCTAGGTAATTTTGATTGAATCAAAGCATTTTTTAAAAACCGTTTTACTTCAAAAGTCAAATTTTTTTTTCATTTTTGTTATAAAATAAACAATAAAATAAATGAAAATTTAAAAATCGGCCATGACAGTTCGATGCGCAATTTTATTAGCTTTCACAAAAAAAAATTGAAATCGGATAATAATTGTCTTCTGAAAATCAATTTGTCCAGGGACGTTTTTTTTGCCCCACTGTGCGACGAGGTACTTCGAAAAATAATATGTACTCAAAAGAGAGAACGCTGGTATAATACGATACTCAAATGAGAAATATTAATTGCAGAGTTGAAATTTTTAAAAGTATAAAAAGACTTTGTTCTTGTTCTCGTTATTTAAAAGAGGCTAAGATTATTAATACTTTAATTCACAAGCTCACAAAATACCTAAATTAATAAGTATTTGAACCTTTTCCACCTTCTTTTTTCATTGGTTATTTTGGTTTCTAATGAACCGTAAATTGAGGTAGTTTGGAGGTCTGTTTTTTCACTGTGTTTTTTAGTTTTGAATCTTTTTCATGCTCATTTTTCATAACATTAGTCAGGATAAAATAGATTTCTTTTCGATCTTATATTAACATTTTTTTAAATAGAGACACTAAACTCATGATTCGTTCCAATCTGCAGGGTAATAATTATGAAAATATTCAGAATTCTTTCAATTGAGTCTAAATATGTTTACCTCAATTTCTTGAAAGAAATTTTTTTATTTCAATTTTTGTAATAAGAATGCACTCAATATTAGCAATTTTAGAAATACATTTTAAATGTTGGATTGTTTCTTTTCCTATTTGGAAAATGTAATAATCTAAATAGATTGGTTCAGAATCACCCAAAAATATTATAATCTTTATATATAATCATGAAGTTGAAATGTCGATGTCACAATTTCTCGAGTCGAGTTCCAAATTGACCATTGAATCAATAGTGATACTTCAAAATTTATGTGTGCCAACACTGTACTGACAAATGTCTCGGAAAAAAAAATTTCGTCACCATTCGAATCGATCTGACAAATATTTGGAAGTGGAATATTTTAAACGATCAAAACACCTAGAGTGTATATATAAATATATATATAGTAAACCCAAGGGATCTTTTCTATCTGAAGTTGGATAAAAACGTTGCAAATAATTGACAACTCCAATTATCTGATACAAATTGTTTCACGTCGGATAATTGTAGTTTTTAATTGTTTGCAACGATTTTATTCAACATCAGATAAAAAATATCTCTGGGATTTACTGTGTGCTCGAATCAAATATTATAATATTCATTAGTTAAACTTAAACTGTTCTACAAATTAACCCTAGAACCACACACTGGGATACAAATGTAACCAACGAAAAATGCAATCTCTTCTCATTTTTGCACGTTTTTGACACTTCTTCCCCTTTAAACCATTTTTTCATCAATGCATGTTTAATAAATTTGACTGTATCACACACCATTCTCTTCGTTATTAAAAAACAAGGAGATTCGTATATAATATTGAACTGTATTCGCGCATATGGGAAGTGTTTTACGCGAACGAGTAAGTTGGTAAACGATTTTACCCCATTGTGGAGTTGGAAGGAAAAAAATTGATAGGTGGGTTCAGTGGCCGTTTTAGAAAATGAACACGACACCTTATACTGGGATGTTTTACTATCCAGACGGATCATTATATCCAAGCCAGTTGACGCGACATCGTAGCGTGAGAAAAATAGAGGTATACAGGCAATGCGCACGTAAGATGCACTGGACATCTGGAACACCTAGGAGTCACTATGGTACTTGCAGCAGCTCAAAAAGCGGTTTTACTAAAAACCTGTCGCATTTGAATAAACTTCCTAGACCATCAAGTAGTAGGCGACTAAAACCTTTTATGGTAAACATACTAAATTTTATTTTAATATAACATCGGTCAACAGGCACTCGGCTGAGGACTTGGCCCGTGGCTGATGATAGAAAAAACTGGGGTTGCCCTAGAGAAAGTTGAAAAACAACATAATAATTATGTGAATAAAAGCCTGGTAAATAATAAAATCTCTTGCTCATATAAATTTAATGTTCAACATTCAAATTATTATATTATTGTTACTGGAAGCTATGTTTTCAGAATGAAATCTCCCATTGCACACGATATTTTTTACCACATCTGTATGAAAAAGTGCGACTTTTTTCTGCCTGCAAAAATGGATCGAAATATTGATCTTATAGGTTTTCGTAGTTCGAAGGCCTGTTTAGCCTCTGACGTAATTAAGTTTCCTGCCGCTAGGGCTACTTCTCTTCCCGTTCGGGAGAAAATAAAGCGAAATCGTCCAATCAATAATTGTGACCGTCCGCGAAGAAAGGGACCTAATGCGGAAAAAATCGATATTTAGTTTTTTACACATATCGATAGTTTTTTATTTTCTCGTTCATAATGAAAAGTATTATTCCTATATATAACAAATTCGAATTGTAATTCAACTGCAACGTGAGTGCCTCTTATGGAGTTCCTGTTTTGGACCGCCTATTCAATCGCTCCTCCTGTAAAATGAAGCTACCGCGCATTTGGTCCCTTTCTTCGCGGACGGTCACAATTGTGAATCGTCGAACCGCCAACTGTCCATGTGCCCCAGTTTTTTTTCGATTGTTCTGGAATCAACTGTTGTCTCCACTCTATAAACATGAAAAGTCACAATTTTCATGCAGGTATTGGGAAAAATATATTCCAAGGCTATTCAAATCAAATAAATATATACATGTGCAGTGTGCACATGTGTGGGCTAGAAAAACACTTGAACTTCATTTCGCCCTTTCCTGCCTTATCATCTGATTTTTAAAAGTTATTTTCTGAATTTAAAACTTGTTTACTATATCATGTGAAAATATGTGATTTTATTTTTGATATGCGATTTCTGATATGTAATCATACAATTCTCAAAATTCTTTAATTCCTTGCAACCTTTGAGACGATTTGATATTTTCATTCGAAACTATGGTCAAAAATAATGTTATCATTTTACTTATTAATAGTTTCTTTATTTCAGTACAATAATTTGAACTGTGTCAATTCCTTTATAATTAATTCACTAATTAAGACAATTTCGTGATTGAATCACAAAAATTCAACGAAAAGCGTTCTACGGAAATTTCATGTGAAAATTCCACATAGAAATTCCATACTGAAATTCTACAAAAATTTCTGCAAATATAAGTACCTTGCAAATCCCGAAATCAACCTTTGCACTAAAGGTACAAAAGCGGAATCTCCCTTCCGACATCAAGCCCTTGCACCAGATATGCAAACAACCTTTTCGTCAAGAAAATTAACCCAGGTTAATTACAGGTGGCTTGTAATACTCCGCAGTGCTGGCGTGCGGTAAAGCCGCGGTACTGCACACCAGTACTGGTTATCCATTGATCATCATACGACTGCATGTCGTTAAAATATTATATAATTATATAAATTATATATATATATATATATGTATATAATCGGGTTGCGGATAGAGGGCCCCTGTACCAAGGGTTTCTGCTGAATATTATTATGATTATTATTATTATACCATTAAGCCATTTCCCTTTCGGGGAAACGTGACTCACTCGGGGAGGAAATATTTTTTGGTTGAAATATCAACTATTATATTTTACGCTGTTTGTTGAAGATTCGTCTGTTTCCTTTAAAATAAACTATTTTGATGAAAATCAGTTTTTTCATTAAAAATTGATTAACTGAAAATTTAACTTATCCGTTTTTGGTTAAAAATTCGCCTCTTTTAGTTTAAAAATTAACCATTTGAATGAAAATTCATGTATTTTATTGGAAATTCGTATCTTTTGGTTGAAAATTGATCTTGATGCTTAACAATTAATCTTTTTGGATGAAAAATCATCTTTCAGTTGAAAATTTAACCAATTTTTTGAAATTCATTTCTTTTTTCTTGAAAATTGATCTTTTTAGTTGAAAATTGAACTATGTGTTTGAAAATTCACTTTTTTCAGAAAATCATTCTTCTTGTTTGCAAATGATCATAAATATTTGATTTTGTTAAAAATTAATTTTTTAGTTGAAAGCTCGCCGTCTTGGTAGAAAATTAATCTTCTTGTTCGAAAATTCATCTTTTTGGTTATAAATTTTTTGTAGTTGCAAATTCATTTAATTTTATTAAAATTTAACTATTTTATTGAAAATTTGTTTTTGTTTGCTTTTGAAAATTAATTTTTGAACTTAAAAATTAGGTATTTCATTCAAAATTCGTCTTTTTTGTTTAAATTCAATAGCTTTTTATTTAATATAAAAATCTTTTTTGGTTGGAATATCAACTATTCAATTTTTTGTTGAAAATTCATATTTTTTGGTTCAAAATTATACTACTTTGTTAAGAAGTAATTTTTGTGGTTGAAGATTTAATTACTTTAGTTGAAAATTTATCTCTGAGGCTGAAAATTAAACCATTCCATTTTTGGTTGAAAATGTTTTCTTTTTTAGTTGAAAATTCACTTTTCTTTTTGCAAATTCTATATTTTGTTGGAAATTTATTTTTTTTTTATCTGAAAATTTCACTATTCTATGTTTGGTTGAAATTTTTTTTTTTTTTTTAGTTGAAAATTTAACAATTTTGTTGAAAATTTGTTTTCTTTTAGTAGAAAATTTGCCTTTTTTAGTTAGAAATTAAATATTTAGTTGAAAATGTGTCCTGCCAGTAGAAACATAATCTTCTTGTTTGAAAACTCAGCATTTTGGTTGAAAATTGAACCATTTCATTGTTGGTTTAAAATTTATCTTTATTAGTTGAAAATTCTACTATTTAGTAAAAAAAATAGAGAATGTTATCAAAGCACTTACTTTAAATTTTTTCAGTAGACAATAATGTTATGTTTGTAAAATTCAGAACTACGCAAGAAAAAGGGCCAGTAATTAAAATATGGTTTTCTTCTCTTAAAACTGAATGTCTTACTCTTTTACTTTATTTTACAAATGAACTATAAACTTTTATTAACAATTTCTACAAAAAAAGCTATTTTTGATTTAATAAATTTAAATTTTCGCAGAACCCGGACCCGAACAGTTCGCACACTCCAGTGAGTGGTAAACTCCCCCATTGAACGCTGAAGCGCAGCCGCAAATGCCATGTAACTTTGCTGCGCAGAATAATGTTCAGTGTCACTCTTCTGCACTCTCCTTGAGGAATTAAAGGGTTGGGTTCGGACCTGAACAATGTTCAGAGTGTTGCCGGTTTCAGACTCAAAAAACACTCAATTTTCAATTACAAAAAAAAAACATTTTTCAGAAAAAGCTCTCCCCCCTCTTTAGACATTATTTCGTCCTCGAAATTCTTCAATTTTACAAATGAATCTTTTTCATAGTTACTGATCGTAAGAGAGATGTTCGTGATTGTACTGCTTCTACACCTGCTGTATAAGTTACAACATTAGGTTGATTTTCTTCTTTATTTTTTATACAAAAAAGGATCATTTTCTTAGGTATGCATCTAGTTATATATCTTAGCATTCCATACTTAAAAAGGGTGTACATAGTTATAAATCCTATCAATATATAGCCTAAACGCTCTAAGCATTCTATAGTAATTTTACTCCAACCTTTTGGTTCTTTATGAGTAGACATATTATTAAGTATACTTTGGACATCGTTTAAGCTAAGTTGTGCTTTCCTAAGTACATCTATATCAATTTTCTTGGACATTTAAATTAATCTCTTATCTAAGTTATCTAAGTTTCCTAGGTTATGTTGAATAACGTAAGCTTTGTTGACAACAATCGTTTTAGTCATATTCAAGTTTTTCGATGAATGAAGTTTATCATGGTTGTTATATATTTCACAATTTTCGCCGGTGATTAATGTGGCAACTTTGATTTATAGAATTGGTTTGATTTCTTCTCCACATACTAAATCTAGGTTTATGTCTGTTGTGGGGATTATAATATATCCTCCTATTACCGTTATGTAAGTTTCTTTATGGGGCAAATAAGGACATTGTGAACATGCTGTTTTCGATAAATATCTTCTCAGTAAACTTACTTCGCAAGTATTTGTTTCATAATTTCTTAGATTAGGCTGATTTCTTTTACATATCAAATGTCTATTTATTTGTTTACGTTTCTTAATTGTCTCTTTATCAGTCGGTAAGTAACTGTATTTGTATTTGTATTTGTATTTATTTATGGAAAGTTCCTGGGGCTAAGTAGCCCTATAAGAAACAGGTGATACATATTACAATTAAAATGTGACGGCGATAGATTTGACGATTGAAAACAAAAATAGGTATTTAACAAGAGTAAAGAACTAAACTATAATACAAATAATTAGATGCGGTCTATCAACAGAAGGATACTATAAATATACATACGCAAATATACATACTTAAAAGTAAATACGCATTCAAATACATACTCATATATATTTTAATTAAGAATTTAAGTGTTACCAATGTGTGATTTCGAGGGTAGGATTTGATGTGTTAAATAAGGAAAAAACCAAAAAGGAGTTTTCTAAAGTGAAATTGTGAAGGTGCATTTCTAATGGTTATAGGTAGTTTGTTCCAAAGTACAACATTAATTATTTAACTTAATAATCCATTTACTACCGCTATTGAGATTGAACTAATATCAAGATTTTTTTGGTAGTCTTCCTCGAAATGGTATTTTGTTCTATGTTGCATTTCAAATTCTTCTAATGTACACTGAGAAAAATGGATTATACCCGGTAATAAAAAATATGTTAGCGGATATAATCTTGGACTATTAACTATGGGACAGCGATCCAGATGATTAGAACTACAATCTATAGATATTAAGGAATATATAATGTAATATATTACAGGATAATATCTTGGATTATTAAACTTTATAATCTGAGATAATAAAATCTATAATCCAAGATTTAAACATCTAATATCCATATAAGAATCCTGGTCCATTAGATAACCTCAAATATATATAATAATGATTGCAAACGTATTTATAAACCTATACAAAATTTTCATAGACGAGCTCGGAAGTAGAACTGGAAACAATTTCAATTTTTTAAACACACAATAAGCAGGAAAGTGGCTATCATGAGACTACAAGAACGAAAGTAAAGGAGGCTAAGTTTCTGCACTTGTACAAGTGGCAGTGATGTGTAATGAAAAGAAATATAAACTTACCCATTTTCAAAATATAATTCACGTGTGATTTAGCACTAATAATCATTTTATATCTTAATTATTACTTGCTTTAATGCAAACGGATGCATATATGACACGCGCCACGATGTGACGTACCATCTGAGACTACACAGACGCCTAGATATTTTAAAATCTGAGATGTTACAATTTAATGCCTGAAGATTATATAATTTAACATCTAGAGAATATATTTGGTAACATCTTCATATATTAGAAAAATATCATAGATTATACGCGCTAATATACTTTTCTATATGGTGTATTATTCTTTAATTCTATTATCCAGTTCGTATAATCCATTTTTCTCAGTGTATCTTTCAAGATTGCATGAGTTAAACTTTGTGGATGTATAATTCCATATCTACCATTATTGATAGCATATATTGCTATATTAATATTTTCGTTCATTTCCTCAATGAGCATAGTTATTGAAATTAATTCCATATTAATGAAATTATCTTTAGTATTGAAATTCAACTTTTCAATTGTTTGGGATTCTAATGCAATGTTCTACTTTACTTCGTGGTCTGTATCTAATACTATTTTGAGGATTTTCGTTTGATTATTTAATATGGAAACTATATTTCCATTTTTAGTATATAATTTGTCAAATTCTGAGTTTATTTGGTTTAAATCTGATTCGGTTAAGGTTCCAAACAAGGTTTTCGAAATATCATCTATAAAATTAACTAATCCTCTTTTACGTCTTTGTTTTCCAAATAATGTGTGTAAGATGTAGTTTTGGTTATTAATTTATTAAATCTATGTTTCATTAACCTTATTTCGTTTCTCGCTATGCATTTATTTTCGCATGTCTGTTCTATTGAATCAATTGTTTTTCCAATAGCTTCAAAATTATTTTCGGTTGTAGTTAAATTTGTTCCTATGAATAATTTCCATTCTTCGTGGTATAAATATGTTTTACTAATTTCCTCCATGTAAATGTTTCCATTTTCTTGAAGAACATAGTTTGCTTGTGTCGTCATTATTAACATCCATAGTACAAGAATCATTATTTTCCTGGAACATAAAATGGCATCACTTGATCAATATGAAGTTGAAGAGTTTTGCCTTAAAATTTAATGTTTAAATTATTATTTATTGTAATTCCTGTAAAAATTCCTGGACCTTTCCAACTTGGATCCAATTTATTTTGTTTTGTATTATTTTTCCATTAAACTTTATCTTCTATTTTGTAAACCGGATGACTTTGAACTATATTTTCATCTAAACGTTTCTAAGCCTTCCCTTGTTCAACTTAAATTCTTTCTTTAGCTTTTTTAATTATTTTGCCATGTTTGATTTTCGATTTCTTCATTAAATCAGCATAAATAAGCATTGGTGATCTCGGTATTGCTGACAAGATATTAGGATCTCTTCCGAGTGCCATCTCAAAAGGTGAGAAACCTGTACTTGTATTTTTCATTGTATTAATGAAAATGTAATGAATTTTTTATTTTCATCCCATTCTTCACCATTATCTCCCATCGATGTTTTAATGGGATTTTTTTTAAGTTGAATGCATCTTTCTATATTGCCATTTGGTTGTGGATGCAAAGATGTTGTTTTTATATGTTTGATATTTAATGCATCTTCGAATTGTTGCATTAATTCCAAATTCCTTCAGCGTTTGGTTTAGTTTTTACACTATTGTTTGTTACTTGGTTTTCTTTCCACTCTAAAAATCCTTTATATAGTTGGTTGTCTTCTTCTTCCTCTTCTTCTTCTGATGGTTCCTTAATTCTTACTTTTTCTCTATCTCTTAATACTCTTCGTTCGGCAATCATAGGTTTTTTCAACATGGGTTCATTGCTATTACTTTCAGTATCAGAATCACTACAGTCTAATCGTACTACTGTCTAATAATCTCATATTTATATTCTTCGAGTCTTAATAAAAGAGAACTAGGGTCTTTTACATTATGTAAGCAGACTAAAGCTTTATGATCGGTTTGTATTTTAAACTTGGTTCCTAATAGATATTGATGTAATCTTTTGCAAGCCCAAACAATCGCTAATAATTCTTTTTCAGTTGTGCCATAATTCTCTTCTGCTTTATTCGATGTCCTTGAAAGAAATAAACATGGATGACCATTCTGTGACAATACAGCTCCTAATCCTTGATTCGAGGCGTCTGTTGTAAGTGTAAATTCTTCTTTAAAATTTGGAAATCGTATAGTACTGGCATATTGCATAAAAGTTCTTTTAGCTTATCGAAGCTCTCCTGACATCTAGGGGTCCAATGGAAAAGTGTATCCTTTCGAATTAGGTTGATTAACGGTTTTTCAATGGTAGAAAAGTTTTTTCCAGCTTCCATTTTTACTGGATTAGATTGAACTCCATTGTTTGTGATCAAGTGGCCTAGATATTCAAGTTCGGGTCTGAGGTATTCACATTTTGTTGGTTCAAGGCGTAATCCTAATTCTTAAATCCTCTCAAACACTTTAATCAAATTTTGGTTTTGTTCTTGTATTGTTTCACCAAATACTACAATATCATCTTTGTAAATAAAGCATTTCTCGCCTACAAGTCCTCTAAACGCATTATCCATCATACGTTGAAGGTGGCTGTTACGTTCTTCAATCCAAAGGGTATCCTATCATTTCAAAGCGTCCTTGTGAAGTAGTAAAAGCTGTATATTTTTTTGATTTTTCTTCCATCGGAATCTTGTGGAAACCAGCAGTCATGTCAAATTCGGAGAAGAATGTAGCTTGACTTAAATGATCTAATATATCGTCTATCACTGTAAGAGGGTACGCGTCTTTGTCGGCGTCTTTATTGATTTGTATGTAATCTACTACCAGTCTCAATTTGTTACCTTTTTTAGGAACTAACATACCCATAATGGTGAGTTGAATGATGATTGTGACTGTCTTATTATTCCTTTATCCAATAGTTGTTGTGTTTCTTCTAAAGCAAATTCTCTATGTTTCTCGGGTAATTTGTGTGATTTAAGGTTTATTCCCTTACCTGAATTTAAGGTGATCTTGTGCTCAGTTAGCGTTGTGCATGGTAGAGGGTCTGTGTCTAAAGTAAATATTTCATCGTATTTAACTATTACTTTTTTTATTTCCTCTCTTATTTGATCTTAAATGTGATCTAGTTTTGATATTTTTAATAGTTCAATTAGTCTTTCCGATCCTATAATGTTTACTTTTTAAGAATTATAAATCTGATCCCTTGATTCAATAGCCATTATTGTTTCGTAATTTATAGTTTTTGGTACTTCTATGGGTTTCATGTTATAATTAAATATTGGTAAAGTTATTTTATTATTTTTTATTCGGTAGATACCATCCCATATTCCTTCTTGATTTAATTAATTTGACAAACTAAACTTGAGTGTTGTGAGATGTATTCTCCATCATCATGTAAAGGTAGTTTTTTATTTTCTAAAATTAAATAATTGGTAGTTAGTGAATATCTATTGAATTTATTGAAGAATGGTAAACCTATTATACCTTCTTCTGGTAGAGGAAAGTCATCATTGATTATGTGAAAAAGGTGATTCTTTCCTAAGTAAGATATGTTGCACTGTTTGATTGATTTTTATAATTTCCCATTACAAAGTTTTTTATAACTCGATGCGTTGTTTGATTTAATGGTAGATCTGATTCTTTTACTAAATTGAGTGAAGATCCGGAATCTACTAATAATCGGTATTTTCTTCCGTTTGCTCTTCTCCCTTGTACGGACTGCAATCGTCCAGACACCGCTGATACTTGGCCGATTCTTCGTAGTCTGTCTGTTACAAGTCTGAAGTTCCTAACGCATTAATCAATAACGAAAAATAATTTAAAATTTAAATAATTAATAATTTAATAATTTAAATTTAATCAATCTCTCCCTTGAGACCTGGTTCATCATAGATTCCATTCCGTCTACTTTTGTTATTAATAATTTTAACAATTCGTCGGAAGTCATGACCGTAGGGGATTGGGATTTATTAGCGTTAGGGGAAGATGCTCGGGACATGTTTTCTGCTGTATAGAAGGGATTATTAAGTTTTTCCATTATGTCCGTCGAGTCTGAGTCCGCGAATGAGTCTGTTTCAGTTGCGTAGTGTTTATTCTCTTGATAGTTTGAAAATTTCAGTTTGATTTCAACTTTAGTCTCCCTGATATTCGAATTCCAAATTGCCTAAATTTTCTTTCACCTAATTTTAATTTTCCTGATTTTTGCTGATTGGTACTTTATTTGATTTTCTTCTTGCCGATGAATTTTACGTAACAAGTCTTTCCCGTTTAAACATTGAAATTGTCTCACAGGTCTAATCCCACGTACAAACAAACTCAAAGTAGTCAATTTTTTATTGAGGAATTCAGAGGCCAGGGAGCACCATTAGCGTGCCTACCGTCTGGGGCCTGAGGATTAATAGTTTGAGTTACTAAATTTATAACATTCAAGAGTTCAAGAATGTTACAAATTACCCAAAGCAATTAATCCGTACAATGTTTCTAGTAACACTTCTTATCACTAATCTTCTTTACTCTCATAGAAAATCTTCTTTTTCAGTACCGTAGACCTCAATACCTCGCTGCTACTCGTGGTGTGATGTATTGGCATGTTGATCACTGTTGCCTCTTCCGCCTGTTTGCGGGCCTCGTTCTTTTTCAATTTACTTTTTAGAATTTATTATTTAATTGTTTTTCGTAGTATAGTACCCTACTTTTAGTTCAGGCACTAGTAAACAATAAATAATACTTTTCTTCGGTTGACGGGCTACTTCGTAAAGAAGTCCGGAGTTCTTCTTTGGATTTCGTGGAGTCCATCAATTCTCTTTTCCTTGAATCCCGTAGAATGCTTGTCTCTTCTTTTTTCTCTGCAAATATTTCTGTACCTTTTTTGGATTTCCGTGGAAATCTTTTGTTTTTTCTTTTTCCTTGAATTCCGGAGAATTCATACTTGAATTTCCATAGAAATTATTATCTTCGTTTCCAGTTTCTTTCCAAACATTGAACCTTTTGATTCCTTCTCCAAAGGATCGTTAGCTCAATCCTAGTAGAATCGCCAAAAATTTGACGCGTGGTAGGATCGCCAATATTAAATGTAATATATTTATATACTTTTCAACCTTTTATTTAAACAAGTTACGAGATGAACTACAGGTGAGGGTATTGATTAGCACGTGTAGAACCTTCCATCAGTAGTACAGGCTATGGAAAGTACCAGAAAGTACATGCGCAATTACAGGCGTACATTGTATCGATTAGTATAGTGTATTGATTAATATACATATATAGATACTTATAGGCAGGGTACATAAGAAATAACTTTTTATTAAAAAAATATTTAATTGTGTGCAGTCTTTTGCACGAATTTTTAATACAAATTTAGACACGCTTGGAAAATTGGATTTTTCGAAATAGAAAAAAATTTAAATGTACATCAAACCGATTGGATTTCCTTAAGCTATATAATTATATATAACTATTTTTGGAATTTTGAGAATCATGTTTGTATCGGGTAATAAGTGCATTGTTTTGCAAAAGTAACTTTTTTTTATCTTGTTTTAATTGATACTGATTTAGATTTAATTATTCGTTCGCCTTAACAATGGTTAAGTGAAAATTTCGAAACGAGACACTTCGTTAAATAAAGGACCCCGCACGAATGTACAGAAAAAAGCCTTATGATAAAAAATTCTAAAAAAAAATTTTTCTTGTATTTTCGAACCTGCAAACTAAAAATTCGAAAGAAAAATGTCAGAAAGATGGACAGTTTTTAGACAAACACTCGTCCAAAGTTTCGATTTTTACATGTATTTTAATGGAAAAATGCTTATTTTAGCAAAATGTTTTTTTTCCTCAAAAACGCTATGATAGATTTGACTGAAACTTTTATATTTTGACGATCAGGCGTACCGAATCAAAAGATTCATACCCACGAACTAGAAAGATTAACGATTCTTTGGGTATACAGCATGTTTTTGGGGGTGTTTTTGTACCCTAAACATCCAAGTAAATCATCATTTCTTAGTAACTAAAATCAATAGAGATTTTTATTCAACTGCCACGGTATGAAACGACTTTCCAATAATTGAAGTAAGCGTACATAGCAAGAATATATTTTGACCTAATTTTAGGGGATGTTTTACCATCCCTTAAACAATGAGTCTGAAGTTCCTAACGCATTAATCAATAACGAAATATAATTTTATTTTTAAATGCATGAAAGCTGCCATTTTATGGCAGAAAATAGTCGCGTACAACCCTAAAAACTTCTCAAAGCACTTTCAACCCCTCATCAGATATAAAACTCACCCAAGCTACCCCTAAATATTTTTAAAATTCAACAAAACCAACCTAATTCAAAAATCCGCCCAGTTTTTGCTGATAATAATTTCAATTGATGCCAAAGGGGCACACATAAAGTCTCAACCCTTCAGCACATGTAGAACTCACCCCAGCCACCCCCGAATATTTTAAAAGTTCAATAAAATCACCATAATTTCAAAGTACACCAGGATTTTTCTCAAAATGTTTTCAGTGGATGCCAAAGGGACAAAAAATGTTTCAAAACCTCAGCACATAGAACTCACCCCAGTCACCCCTAAATATTTTAAAAATTCAATACAATCATTTTCCATTAAAATACATGTAAAAATTGTAACTTTGATAAGTGCGTATTTCAAAACTGTCCTTTCATCTTACTTTTTTGAATTTATTGAATTTTTAAAATATTTAAAAATATTTAGACTTTGATGAGTTCTACATGTACTGAGGTTTTGAGACTTTTTGTGTGAACCGTTCGCATCAATTGAAAAAATTATCATCAAAATCCTGGCGTATTTTGGAATTGGGCTGTTTATATTGAATTTTAAAAATATTTAGGGGTGACTGGGGTGAGTTCTACATGTTCTGAGGGGATGTGACATTTTTTTGCCCCTTTGGCATCAACTGAAAATATAGTCAGAAAAAACCTGACGTACTTTGGGATTAGGGTGATTGTATTGAATTTTAAAAATATTTAGGGGTTACTGGGGTGAGTTCTGTATGTGCTGAGGGATTGAGACACTTTTTTGTCCCTTTGGCATCAACTGAAAACATTATCAGAAAAACCTGGCGTATTTTTGAATTAGGGTGATTTTATTGAACTTTTACAATATTCGGGGGTGGCTGGGGTGAGTTCTACATATGATGAAGGGTTGAGACTTTCTTTGTGCCCCTTTGGCATTATTTGAAATTATTATCAGCAAGAACTGGGCGGATTTTTGAATTAGGTTGGTTTTGTTGAATTTTAAAAATATTTAGGGGTAGCTTGGGTGAGTTTTATATCTGATGAGGGGTTGAAAGTGCTTTAAGAAGTTTTTAGGGTTGTACGCGACTATTTTCTGTCATAAAATGGCAGCTTTCATGCATTTAAAAATAAAATTATTTTTCGTTATTGATTAATGCGTTAGGAACTTCAGACTCATTGTTTAAGGGATAGTAAAACATCCCCTAAAATTAGGTCAAAACATATTCTTGCTATGTACGCTTACTCCACTTATTGGAAAGTCGTTTCATACCGTGGCAGTTGAATAAAAATCTCTATTGATTTTAGTTACTAAGAAATGATGATTTACATATGTTACTTGGATGTTTAGGGTACAAAAACACCCCGAAAAACATGCTGTATACCCAAAGAATCGTTAATCTTTCTAGTACGTGGGTATGTATATATGAATCTTTTGATTCGGTACGATTGTTCGTCAAAATATAAAATTTTCAGTCAAATCTATCATAGCGTTTTTGAGGGAAAGAAAAACATTTTGCTAAAATAAGTATTTTTCCATTAAAATACATGTAAAAATCGAAACTTTGGGCAAGTGTTTGTCTAAAAACTGTCCATATTTCTGACATTTTTCTTTCGAATTTTTAGTTTGCAGGTTCGAAAATACAAGAAAAAATTTTTTTTAGAATTTTTTATCATAAGGCTTTTTCCTGTACATTTGGTGCGGGGTCCTTTCGGAGAATTTTCAAGAGCTTTGAAAAATTTCAAGGGATTTAACATTTTTTAAATATTTCAAAAAATTACAAGGAATTTTCAATGAATTTCAATAGTTTGAAGGTATTCTAAAGAATTTTAAAGATTTTAGGGTATTTTTAAAAGCTCCAAGGAGTTTTAAAAATCTTTATAAAGTTTCAAGGGATTTCAAAAGATTCTAAACGATTTGAAATAGTGTAGGGAATTTTAAAAATGTCCATAGAATGTTCAAGATCTTTTAAAAATTCCAAGGGATTTCAATAATTCAAAGGGGATTCAAAGGATTTTAAAGATTTTAAGAAATTCTGCAAACTTGCCAGCAGTTTTACAGAGCTTCAAAAAATTTCAAATAATTACAAATTTTTTAGGGCATTCAAATATATTCCAAGACATTTTCAAGAACATTACAAAATTTCAAAGGATTTAAAAAGATTTTAAGTTATTTTCGAAAATAATCGCTGGAGGATTGTATTTAACCTCAAAAATATATTTGGTAGAAATTGTTGATGTAAGTTGAGGGTTATAGGGTAAAGTGAATTGAAGCCAATTAAGTTGTACTTAACACTTAATTTATAATTTTCTAGAGCTTCAATTGAAAAGTGTCAAAGTATTTTAAATATTGTAGGGTATTTTAAAAGATTCCAGAGAATTTATAATATATTTCAATAATTTGAAAGTATTCCAAACGATTTTGAAGATTTTGGAGTATTGGGTATACTTTGGGTATACTTTCATTACACTAAAATACTCATTAAAAAGTTTTGTGGCCAAGCTGTGGTCACTGGGTGGCCACGGCAGCCGAGTGGGTGGCCATCTGCCCACTCTCATACGTACATTTTTATACTCCCATAGTAAAAATAGGATTACTTCGGTTACATTTCTTTTAGACCACAACAATATCAAAATCAACGCTAATTTTAACAAACAAAGATAAATGACATACAATTCCTGCAAAAATGGTTTATTGATGTTCGAGGAGCTGCAGAAACAAGTACCCAGATAGCACAAGAGTTTGTGGCAAGTTTGCCTTAACCTTGCGATGCAAGGTTCGGAAGCTTACATCGCAAGGTTCAGGCAAACTTCCAGCAAGTAAGAAAATGTCCGCCTTGCGGCAATATTGCGAGGCAAACTTGAGGGCAACTTGCATCGTAAGTGTGAAAGAATCTTGCGAGGCAAGCTTGAGAGAAACTTTCTGGGCAAACCTGAGGAAAACTTGCATCGTAGGTTTGAGCGAAGCTTGCAAGACAAGCTTGAGCGATTATATATATATATATATATATATATATATATAATTTAAAAAAGGGGTTAAACAACCATCGCAGGGTTCCACTGAGAGCAACTGCCACTTAAAAATAACACCGGGTCCCAATAAAAATTCTCTGAACAATGAAATTAGCCTTATTTTATTTTATACCCTGCTTAAAATGTCAGATAAAAACCATTTAGAAACCAGATAGGGACCAGGTAGAAACCCATTTGGTTTCTAACCGTCTCTGACCGGTTCTTAACTGGTCTCAATTTCAATATCTGGAATGTAACCGGATCCTAACCGGTCCGTATATGGGAAATGGTAACAGAATGAGTTTAAAAATTCTTCTAACCGGTCCTAACCGGGTTCTACCCCGAATTTGTGAACCGAAATTAAATATTGTCAGACTGAAGTTAGTTTCCAACTGGTCTCTAAGCGGTTCCTCAAAGGCACTTGATACAGGTTTTTCTTTTAACCGGTCCTAACCGGGTTCTATCCGGCGATCGAAAAGAGAAATTAAATATTGTCAAAGACCAATGTTAGCTTCTAACTGGTCTATAACCGGTTCCTAAAAGGCAATTTACACTGGTGTGTATTCTAACCGGTCCTAACCGGATTTTATCGGGCGATCGAAAACAGAAATTAAATATTTTCAAAGTCCAAAGCTAGTTTCTAACAGGTCTCTAGCCGGTTCCTAAAAGTCACTTGACACTGGTGTGTTCTAACCTGTCCTAACTGGGTTCTATCCGGTGATCGAAAAGAGAAATTAAAAATTGTCAAAGACCAAAGCTAGCTTTTAGCTGGTCTCGAACCGGTTCCTAAAAGGCACTTGACACTGGTGCATACTCTAACCCGTCCTAACCGGGTTTAATCCGGCAATCGGAAACAAAGATTAAATATTGGCAATTTTAATTCTTTTTGTGTCCAAACCAGGTACAGTTTATTAATGGATTTCAATTAAATATACAACAATTATCCTTGTGGTAAGATAATTCGAGTTTTGAACTTAAATCGATCGAATGTCAAGTTTTCAAAACCGACCTAACCTGACATCGACTTTTTCGATTCGATACAAACTAGCGCGTGTTCAAATGACAAATTTTTTATATTTAATCCAAGCTAAGATAGAGTTTATCAATTCAATTTGATTCGATCCTTCCATTTGGTTTCTAACAGTCTCTGACCGGTTCTTAACTGGTCTCAATTTCAATATCTGGATTTTTAAGGATTTAAATCATAATATTGCAGTTCAATTATTATAACTATTTTTAATATTTCAACCAGGAGCAAATTTGATATATATGTTTATATAT
>CAKNYM010053107.1:66111-82734 GCA_932195095.1 Andricus curvator
AAAAAACGAAACAAACTCGAATAAAGATTGAAAATTTACAGAAACCGGAAGTGCGAATAGAGTTTCAAAATAAGTTAAGCGAACGCATAGATAGGACAACTTGGGAAGCGCTTACGAGCAATAAAGATATAGAGGGCGCGTGGGCTTTATTACGGGATATCATTGTTAAAACTGCAATTGAAGTGTGTGGTACGGCAGTGGTAGGAAGAAAGTCTGGTGATGCATGGTGGAATGATGAAATTCAAGCCGCCCAGCGAGAAAAGAAAAAAGCGCACAAGAGAACATTAAACATGACAGGTCTTAGCGATGAGGAGAGAAATAGACTCAAAAATGATTACAAAGACAAAAAGAGGAAAATGAAACGACTAGTCAAGGAGAGTAAAGAAAAAATCAGAACAGAAGAAGAGAACAAAATACAAAACGGCTTTGGAGGAATAATGAAACTACTATATAAACAGTTGAAGGAAAGTAAAAGTACAGAGTTTGCTAGCATGAGAAACAGCAAAGGTGAAATGCTATATGATATAGACGGGATAGTAGACGCTTTAAAAGACTCTTTTAAAGAACTATTAGGAGGTGAAGATATAGGACAACAAAACTACGACATAGAACATAATGCATTAGAAAACCCAATTGAAAAAGTCTGTGTCACTGAGGTCCGAGACATAATTAAGAACTTGAAAAACGGTAAGGCTGCTGGCATAGACAGTATTAGTGCTGAAATGCTCAAATACGGTGGCGAGTACATACCTCACAGGTTGTGCGAATTAATAAATTTATGTATCGAGACGGGGAAAGTCCCAGACGATTGGAAAAAAGCGATTATCGTACCAATATACAAAAGAAAGGGAGATAAAAACAACTGCAGTAATTACAGAGGTATCAGCCTACTAAGTACCGTAAGTAAAATATACTCAAAAATACTTATTCGTAGGGTAATGGAAATCACAGAAGAAAACATATGGGAAGTCCAAAGTGGATTTATGCCAGGAAGATCATGTACAGATCAGATATTTAGCCTAAGACAGATCACAGAAAAAAGCTTGAGAGTAGGAAAGAAAGTTTTCTGTGCATTTATTGACCTAGAAAAAGCATTTGACACGGTAAATAGAAGTAAACTTTGGGAAGTTCTTAAAGAATACGGAGTAAATGGAGGGCTCCTGCAAGCAATAAAAACAATATATACAGGTAGTAAAGCGAGCGTAAGGGTAAACGGGAAACTGAGTGACTGGTTCGATATTACGCAAGGCGTGAAACAAGGATGCGTTATGTCCTCGTGGCTATTTATCATATTCATGGATAAGTGTCTAAGAACTGCACTCTTCGACGAAGAAGGTGTAGATCTCCAAACAGTTAAGGTACGTGGGTTAGCTTTCGCAGATGACAAGATTGTTATGGCAGAATCAGTCGAGGACTTGCAAAGAATGTTGAATAAACTTCATACAAGCATGAAGGACATGGGACTCAAAATTAACGTAAATAAAACAAAAATCATGGTGTTTGAGGGAAAGAGTGAGAAAACAATGTGCAACATTGTCCTAAATGATGAGAGATTAGAACAAGTTGACAAGTACGTATATCTAGGTAGTCTATTCACTAGCGATGGAAAAATAGATGGGGAGTTAGATAGGCGCATAAATAAGGGTAAACAGGTTATCGGTAGAGCAGGGTCCATCCTAACAAATAAAAACATATCAAAAAAAGCTAAAATGGCCATACACAATTCTATATTCGTACCGACTGTACTATACGGTAGCGAGACATGGACCTGTCAAGAAAAGGACAGGAGTAAAATTAACGCGATTGGCATGAAACCTCTGCGCATAATATGCGGGAAAACACTAATGGACAAAGTCCGAAACGAGACAATCCTTAAAGAATGTGGTGCAAAAGAGACAATAGTTGACACATGGGAAAGAAATCAGTTAAGATGGTTCGGACATCTTGAAAGAATGAAAGATGAACGACTGACCAAACAAGTGTATAAAGGTAAAGTAAATGGCAGAATGCCCAGAGGTAGACCGCCGAAAGAATGGTTAGAATCTGTAAATGAGACATTAATCCGTAGAGACATAAGAAGCCATAGAAACACAAGAGCTTGCATGAAAAAATGCATGGACGTGAAGGAAGCTAGAGTAGTATGCCAGGACAGAAAAGTGTGGCGACAAATAGTTTGTAAACAGAGTGACAGTAGAATGAATGACGCCTGAAACAAAGATCTTGGATACTAATGGGCCCAAGTGGAGAACCATACATAACAATTTTGTGAGGCTCTTCACTTGGGGTGATCGCTAGAGAGATTGATCAGCAACCTGGGTCGGAGCAGTGTTGCGGAGTAAACGTGTCATTTAAATAAATAACACGAGAATTCCAGATCAATCTAAAATATATATACCTAACACTTATATACCTATCCACCTCATACCTATATTCCTACCTACCTTATACCTTTATACCCATATGCACACTACTATTCTCCAACCGAGCAAGTCACGCCTACCCCGAAAGGGAAATGGCTTAATGGTATAATAATAACTGGATCCTAGCCGGTCCTTATATGGGAAATGGTAACAGAAAATGAGTTGTAACAATCTTCTTACCGGTCCTAACCGGGTCTACGTGGAATTTGGGAACAGAAATTAAATATTGTCAGACTGAAGTTTGTTCCTAACTGGTCTCTAACCGGTTCCTAAAAGGCACTTGATACTGGTGTGTACTTTGACCTGTCCTAACCAGGTTCTATCCGGCGATCGAAAAGAGAAATCAAATATTCGGACCAAAGTTAGCATCTAACTGGTCTCTAACCGGTTCCTAAAAGGCACTTGACACTGGCGTGTGTCCTAACCGGTCCTAACCGGGTCTACCCGGAATTTTGGAACAGAAATTAAATATTGTCTGACTGAAGTTTGTTTCTAGCTGGTCTCTAGCCGGTTATTAGCCGGTTCCTGAAAGGCACTTGATACTGTTTACAATAATTAATAAGCAGTCGCGGACAATTGTCCAGGGATGGTCCCGAAGGAATAACCCCTAAGCGGAGGCGTAACAACCGTGCCGAAAGCTGAATGGCACCAAGGTGAAGTGTCTTAAACGGTGACTACGGGATACCGGGCGACCTCTTAGAGTATGCAGCCTCATCCTTGCACGCGGGGCTCTACAAGGATGGACGAACCCTTTCCCTAGCTGCTCGTGGGAACAACAGTGGCACCAACAAAACATCAAAAAGTTGTAAATGCGGTTCAAAGCGATCGAACGCGCAGAGCACTTGACAATGGGTCGCCAAACAATGATGATCATCCTAGAGTTCCGGATGCTGAAAATAATTTAGATGAAAACACGACGACGAACCGGCGAAACGCCTACATTCAGTGGACGGATCAACTCAAGGATGACTTGCTAGACTGCTACGATGCCAGCATTATCCCTGTTCACCGAGGTTTTATGGCGCGTATGCACACTCTGTGGTGCCAGAAACACCCAGAGCTTTAGCACGTTTCGCATCAGTCTTTGCGAAATCAAGCCGACTACCTCCGGAAAAATGGATATGTACGCGGAGCGCTTCCCCAACCGCTGCTTGATCAAGCTACAGACGAAGATGAGGAAGTGACATTGAGACCAACCGCGGAAAGCAGGCACCTTCTGAGAGATGATCGCGATTTCAGGACAAGGAGGAACATTAACATGCAAGTTTCTCCCAAGCCCGTTTTTTTTCTTCCCAAACAAAAAATCAGTTTATGGTGTTGCAAGAGCTTTGGCTGATTCAGATCGAACGCTAAAACCGACGATGGATCAAAAGACCAAAAGACGCTTGCATCAACTGAACAAGAAGATTGGATGGGCAAGACAGAATGCGTCCCGTGTTCAATGTGTGATTGACCAAATAACATCTGGTAGACCGTTCACGGAAAGGGTTCGAAAGTTCGCCCAAGAACTAAGGATCTTGAATCACACACTGAACAAGTCAAAGCTGCTGACAATCAAGCAGCATATTGTTGACAAAATACGGCTGTTATCTGACGCAATGAGGAGAATACAGAAGAGGGAGAGATGGATCAGGGAGAATCAACATTTTTTTGCTAACCCATCGCGCTTCTTCAGCGATCTCCCTGTTTCTGTAAAAAATCCATCCAAGCCCAAGGAGGTAGAGACTTTTTGGAGAGAGGTATACAAGATCCCGAAAACACTAGAGTTGAAAGAAGGTACTGACACTATCATCCACTTCAAGGAGTTTTGCGATCTCATAAAAGCTGAGAAGGAATGTCCACCAATCACTGCCGAAAAGGCGAAAAAAGCACTTAGAGGTACGAAGAACTTTTCCGCTGCTGGACCAGATTGTATCAAGAACTTCTGGCGGAAGAATTTAACTTTTACACACCAAATTTTGGTCCGCATATTCACCTCATATTTAAAGTCGGAGACGCCCATTCCGCAGTGGCTGGTGTTACGACGCACTATACTCCTGCTGAAAAAAAGCAACTTGTCCAACCCAGAGAATTACAGGCCAATATCTTGTTTGAACACACTGTATAAGATCTTTACAGCTGTCCTAAACAACAGGATTGTTCGACGAATTGAGCCTGTGTGGCGAGAGATGTACAAACAACGTGGCTCGAAAAAAGGTGTAGCAGGCTGTCGAGAGAACCTGCTAATTGACAGGGGTGTCTGTAAGTGTAAAGACGCTGCAGCCCATCAGCGCGTCCTCTCAATGGCCTGAATTGACTACCGGAAAGCTTTCGATTCAACCTCTCATAGACTTATCATCTGTCTGTTGGAAAGCTTGAAGGTACATCCACACATAGTGAGATGAGTACCTAGAACACATACTATCGGGGTGTCTGACCCACGCAGGAACCACATATATCTATAGACATAATGCGGCCCTAAGAGTGCTTTATTACCATCTTTGTCGCTCTTACGGTGTTTGTCGCGACCCTGCCCTGCCGAACGCTCCAAGGGAGATAGAGTCAATTGTCCAAAATGAGGGGTGCTAAATTTTCTGGAACTACGATTGTCGGACGGCAGTCTCCGTTGCACACTCCAGGCCTGACATCGTTCTCCAAGATTTCGAGAAACGAACTATATTCGTGATCGAATTCTCGGCTCCGTCCGAATACAACATCACTGACAAGGAGAAAGAAAAGGAGGAGAGGTATCAAGACCTTAAAAGAGAGCTGCAACGACTGCACCCAAAATATTCGGTACAAGTAATTGTCCTGGTGATAGGTGCTCTCGGAAGTGCAAAACTATCACTGGTTCGAAACCTTAAAGCCATATCCGCCTGCCAAAAATATGCCAAGGCACTTGCGAGATGGATGCAGAAAGCTGTCATCCGTGGGTCGCTTCGTGTCCTCAAGACACGCGAGGGTTTCGCCGGCCTGTCATTGTGATTTAATTGTGCCCTGTGGCCACCCATCTCACTCACAATATTGTAGCAAACATAGTATTGTCTTAATCCATTATTATTAAGTATTTCTAATAAAGAAAAGAAAATATAAACTTAAGTCTAATCACAAGTAATGGAAAAAATATTGTTAGCAATTTTCATTCTTATAATTTATAGGTTTCCACAAAATTTTATATAGGCATCCTTCTCATGCTCAAGGTCAAAACTTGGAAAAAATCGAAAAAGATTTTTTATAATTACATTTTGCGGACATTTCCATGTAATGGCCATATTCGTAATCAGTGCATGAAAATAATTCTGTTTTAAAACTTTCCAATCTCGACCGAAGTCATGAGTTTTATAATTTTTAAAAGTACTGCATCGGAGTTCTGTGTGTATCATTTTTAGTATACAATAAAACTATACATATAATTATATGGAAATCTCTGACAAATGTACGCGTACTAAAAATGTTTCGCCTTTATTATTTCCCATTCAGGCCTTCCGCCCCATTACATATTTGGTGAATTATTAATCTCAAGTGTACCATCTCATAAATTCAAAGTTGCCCGATAAAAAAAGCTTTTGTTCAGCATAGTTATGATAACATTTTTCAACCCCTTTTTATTGGTCGTAAACATTTTTTGAAAAAAGAAAAATTTAAGCTTCAGAAAGATCAAAAACAAACTTGACGTTTTCAAAAAAGAGGCACGTTTTTTCTATCTCAAAACAAAGTTCAACAAAATATTTGAATTTTCAACCTAAAAATAATGTTCAGTCAATCACGGAAAAAAGTAGATAGTTAGATTCACTTTTATGTATTGTTAACTTGAAGTTTACTTGTTCGCATTGCACAAGAAACAATTCAAATTGTTTTTGATACTGAATGAGATAGTGATCTCAAAATATACAAAGTCTAAAGTCAGCATTACTACCTCAAATTGTAAAAAGAAAGATTACTAGAACAAGTAGTTTCAATAACTATTTGAAATAGTACATTTGAACATGTAACCTGTATGAATAACCAATTTTCATAGTAAGCAAAGAATTGTGAGTTTGACTTTTGCAAGTGAGTTCGATCTGCTTTTTCGCATTGCAATATGCACTGTGCGAGATTGTTAGCCTTACTATTTGAAATTGTAAGTAAGTTCAGTGGCACAACTAGAAACGTGTAGGCTCGGTCCGCAACATTTTTTAGGCGGTCCGTTTGAAATTAAATAAGAAGGACGACTTATAACTTGCTTATCAGTAAAACAACAGATTTTCGCTTCTCAATCTATAAACTTTCGCACTGACATTTTACAAAATTAAATTATCGGAAACTATTTTATAATGTTTTCTCTTTTATCATAATATCAGTTGAGATAATTATTATAAATGAACATAGTGAATAACTCTACTTTATACTTCAATACTGGTTTTTTGTTTTGTACAAAATTTTCAGAATTTAAAAATATTCTGAAGAATTATATATAAAAAGAATAATTTTTTTACATTATTTCTACTATGGAATTTTCTACTTATGATATTTTTAATTTCTTATAACACTAAAATTGATTAGGATCGTACTTGATTAAGGCACCTAGGTTCAAATATTATATTATTTGGAAGAATTATTTTTCAGTAGAATAATAACATTGTTTTCGACATATCATTTTTTGAACCAATAATCAAAAAATAATTTGTAATAAAATTTGAGTTCAAATTAATTTCCAATTTTAACGCAGTAATAATTTTTTTAACCTTATCACATTGATATTTGTAGAAATTACTACCATTTTATGAAAAAAAAATATTTTCTAATTTTTTTTTCAGATTTTCAACAACAATAAAATCTACCATACTACTATGATATCGCGATCTTTGATATTACAGGGACCACAGCGTAAAAGGAGCTCAAAAAAGGGGAAATAGGGTGGTTTTCGCACGAAAAAGGGGAAAATAGGGGAAAGATTAAACATTTATTTTCATATGTCGAAAAGAACAAACAATCTTTTCTTAAGAAATGTTACATTTTTAAATAACTTTCAATGATTTTTCAATGATTTCTGCCATTAAAGATTTATTTTTAAAAATTGGATATACTTAGATCGTTGGAAACCCATCCAGAGTGAAATAAAAAAGTCCGGGAAAAAATAAAATTAGTTAAATACACAATTTTGATATGTTTGACATCGTTCTCATAAATATTTCTTTCCAAGATTTTTTTAAATCAAAAAAAAAATTTGCCTTATTGAAAATTTTTGGAAAATATACAAAAACATGTTTTTTGGATTGATTCGAACATGAAATTGAGTCACCTTGAACCAAAGAAACATGCTATTATTTTTATCCATGGGAAACATTTTTTTCGTGGCGTTTATAACGTTCGAAAATCGCAAAAAAAGATATGAAATCCCAAAAATCCTAATTCACGACAAACATTTTTTTCCGAAAAATAAAAATAAAAAAATGTTTCTTTGGTTCAAGCTGAATATATTTCAGTTTCGACATATTCAACTTTTTTTTAAATGTGTGCATATGACTCAATCCAAAAAAAACATGTTTTTGCACATTTTCAAAAAAATTGTAACTGAGCAAGACATTTATTTTTAACTTTCGCAATTTTAAATTTTTAACGAGTAAGATAATTTTTGAACAAAATAGTTGAATTGTTGAATTAAAAACAAAAGTTTTTAACCAAAAATCGAATAGTTATGTTTTCGTTTCAAAAAATTAATTTTCAATTGAAAAAACTGAATTTTCTCCCAAATTGTTGAATTTTCTACAATGCAGTTGATTTTTCAACACGAAAATATGAATTAATAATGAAGAAGTTAATTTCAAAACAAACATTACAATTGTTAGATAAAAAACCTACTTTTTAACAAACAAGAAAAAACATTAACTAAAATGATGAATTTTTAACTAAGAAATGAATTTTTAACAAAGTTGTTAAAAAATCACCAAACTATTGAATTTTCCAGAGAAAATTCAAATTTTCTACAAAACAGTTGAATCTTTAACCCAAAAACACGAATTTTCAACAAGAGTTGAGTTTTCAACCAAAAAAGATTTTTTAGTCAATGAAGACAAAAAATTGTATTCAAAATGTCGAATTTTAAAGCAAGAAGATTATTTTCCTACAAAAAAAGGACGAATTTTTAACAGATTACATAAATTTTTAACCAAATATTTGAATTTTCAAAATAAAAAAGATCAACTTTGAACCAAAAATGGAATTCCTACATTTTCATTTCAAGAAACTAATTTTCAAATGAAAAAACCAATTTTCTACCTATTTATTGAATTTTCGTGCCAAAAAAAGTACTTTCTATAATACACTCGAATTTTTAACTCAAAAATATAAGCTTTCAATACAAAAAATAATTTTCAATCAAAAATTGCAATTTTCAGTTTGAAAAAGTGCATTTTTAACAAAGTAGTTTGATTTTTAACCAAAAAGACAGCTTTTCAACAAAATAAATATATTTTCAAACAAATAGTTACATTTTTAACCAACTTTCTGCCAAAAAATATAACTTTTGAACGAAATTTGAACATGCAACCAAATAGTTGAATTTCCAACTAAAAAAGATCAATTTTCAAACACAAATGGAATAGTTCAATTGTGAGTTTAAAAAAATTAATTTTCAACAAAAAAAAGTTTCAACAATAGTTAGATTTTCAAGTAAAAATTTAAAAAAATTAAAAATTGCTCAAGTTAGAACATTTAAAATTGCAGTTGATGAGTTTGGAATATTCCATTTTTTAATTAGGTATTTAACTTTGTAAATTTCAACTAAAATGTATTAATCTTCTAATACTTATTTAAAAAATAATATATATTTTGTAACTGTTCCAATTTTATCTTCGATAATAACTTCTGTCGGCAGTTTTCACATTTTCAAGTTGCTTTAAAATGTTTCATCTTCAAATTTGTTTAAGAGTATTTATTTTTAATGGTCTGAACTTGGAACGTGTACCTTATTTATTCATAAATAATTTATTTAAGTGCTATAATTGCTTTAATAATTATTCAATAATGGGTACAATTTCAAATATCGTATATTTAAAGAGAAAAGGTTTTGAGAATAGGGGGAAAAAGGGGAATTTATTCTAATTCAGCATCGCCATATCTCATGAGAAAAATTTTATTTGTGCAAAAAAATTAAATTTAAATCACAATTCAACGTTTGTCTCATCTTAAAATAGTGATTTCGATTTTGCATTTGATATGTTATTACGATTTTTAAACTATTTTTTATTTATATATCAGTTATGTAAATGAATGTTGCGTTTTAAATAAAGTTTAATGGTAATTAAATCAAATCAAAATTCCAAAACTTTCATTCGAAAACATTTTTTCAAGTCTTAGTTTTCAATAATACAAAATATGTACTTTTTAAAAATTGTAATTTTAATAATTTTATAATAATACATATAAATTACTAATAATATATTTACTGTGTGAGTTAATACTTCTAAGCAAAATATTTTTCCGAAGCTCGTTACAAAATATTAGAAATCATCAGTAAGAGATTAATTAAAAAAATGTTAAGTAATTATTTATTATAATTTCTTAGCTGTCCACGTTTTTCTCAGCGAAACCGCTTGACCCAGAGTTTGTCAGAAAAATCTAAGCGGTTCCGTGGCTCACTTGACTAACACGTGCGCTAGATTTAGGTTTTAGGACAGGTTTTAGGTAAGTTAGGTAGGGTTCGATTCCCCAGCGGGGGCGATTTTTCAAAGCGTTTGAGCGTGCGATCATATGCGTAAGTCTCTGTGCGTGCAATTGTGTAAGAATAATCGTAAATTAAGTGCAGTAATCATATATAAAATAATGTTTTCCTTTTCAAATCGATCGACGTTTCACATCATTTTTGTTGTCGAAAGTTTCGAGCTAATCTATTTATAAATCGTGTAATAGAATGCGTGCAGTGCATATATACATATACATATATGCGTTACAATGCGAAATCGGCAAAGTTACTCTTCACAGAAGTAAGGCATACTACACGAAATAGTAACTCTTATTCTCCTGAGTGTGGACGGTTACCAACTGGTGCAGTGCATCCTACTATTTGAAATTGTTCATCCTACTCTTTTAAGAAGTCAGTTCAAATAACCTGAATGCGAAATAGTAATTTTAACAAAATTCACCGACGAAAAGCTGAGGTTCAATTTAAAATAGTTAGAGCTGCTGGTTCACAGAGTTTTTTTAACGATCCACTTTTTTCCGTGATAAAGAAAAAAAATGTCAACCGAAGTGTTGTATTTTCAATTCGGAAATATGAATTTTTAACCAAATTTTCTATGTTTTTCAACCCAAAAATATGAATTTTCAATTGAAAAAGATGAATTTTCGAGTAAAATAAGGAATCTTTGATTTTAAAAAAGTCAATTTTTACCATACACTTCATAACATAACATACATTTCAACTTTCAACCAAGTAGTTGAATATTCAACCAAACAAGATGATTTTTCCACGAAAAATATCATAGTTGATATTTCAACCAAAAATGATTTTAATTTTAAATAAAAAACAGTTGAATCAAATAAAAAATACGATTTGTCAAGAAAATAGTGGAATCCTTAACCGAAACAGATTAATTTTTAAACACACAGTTCCATATTTTACAAAAAAAGATTAAATTTCTACGAAGAGGGATGGATTTTTAAACCAAAAAGAAAATCAAGAACAATATTTTTGATAATTGATGAAAATTGAAAGCATAACTTCAGAATTAATATAAGTATAATATTTTTTTACAATATATAGACAATCAAACCGTTGCATTTTTATTGAAAAATACCAATTTTCGAAGAAAAAACTATTTTTCTCATATTTTTAATTTTTGTTTGAAATAAGCGATTTCCTGGGAGGAACATGAATATAGGCTGAAAATGTTCATAAATTGAAAGTCTTGTTCGATTTATAATCATTTTTTTTTTATAGAATACTAAATTTTTGTGTAAAACGCCAACATAATCTAAAATTGTTAAAAAAAGGATTAAACTTTAAAATTCTAATCATTTTCAAAAAACATTTCACAAATGGAACAGTACCAAAATGGCCGTGGCTAGGTGTACCGAAATTTCGGTGCAAATAGCCGGATTGCGAATACGTTATGGTTGTGGAGGTGACGTAGTGTTTTAATTTATATATACAGCCCTAAATAAATTCATATATTTGCAATTAACAACTGGTAGTTTTTCACTATCGAATTAGTAATTTTTTTATAATTCTTTAGTGATTCACGTTCCTCTATTTCTGATTTAATTAAATACGGGGCCAAAAGACGAGGCCCCGCACTTCTTTCGATTGCAACTCGCTCAAAAAAATCTCTAAATTGTTTAATAAAACGTAACTGAAAGCTTGAAGTCAACATAATTCAGCGATATGATCACTTTCACCCTAAAAAATTTTAGTCAATAGTTAGAGGGCAAAACAACCCAAAAACCCGGGTTTTCGGTCACCTTTTTCAAGCGTCGACTTTCAACTGGTCCCAGAAAGCGGTGGACGTTAGGGAAAATCTGAAAAAAATCACAGACATTTTTTCAACATTCTTTAATGCAATATATTTTTCAAAATTCAAAAATATTCAATAATTTACTTCTTACGGGGATTTATTTACGAATACTTTATCTTGAGAACGAATGGAGATAAGAGGCCGTTTAATGGCTCCAAATTTGCAGTATTATGATGCAAGTGCAGTGCAATAATTAAATTTCTGATAAAATTATTGTTACGAAAGAAATATCTTTTAGAATATTTCTGACTTTAAAGAGTGTTGGCGTGTGGGCCGACGCAGCAGGACATATAGTTAAAAAAGTACCCTTTCGATGACAACAGTAACGATGTCGGCTTGGTTCTGGAGTTACTATTGTCATTGAAAGTGAACTTTTTTTTTACTTGTCCCGATGTACCGGACTACGTGCCAACGATGATTAAAGTCAGAAATATTCGAAATATTACTTCTTGCGTAACAATGATTTTATCATAAATTTAATTATTGTACTGCACTCACGTAACAAAACTGCACATTTGTAGTCATTGAGCGGCTTCCTATATTTATTCGTTCTCAAGATAATAGAAGTTGAAAAAATAAATCCTCGTAAAAAGCAAATTATTAAATATTTTTGGGACCAGGTGAAAGTCCACTCTTGAAAAAGTTGGCCGAAAACCCCTGTTTTTGGGATGTTTTGCCCTCTAACGATTGACAATATTTTTTGGGGATAAAAGTGATCATATCGTTGAATTCAGAAAACTTTAAGCTTTCAGATGCTTTTTTGGTCCCGACTTTAGTAGAATTCACTGATTTAGATCCAGAGGGTACATTTAAAAAAATTGTATGTGATATAAAGAAATAATTTCCTCAATTTGAAATAATGAGATTAAATAAGTTATTTCTTTGTTTGCCAGTACTTACTTGGAACTGAAAAACAATTTTTTTTAAAGAAAACGAAGTTAAAAAACGATTTCCTGAATTTAAACATAAATTTATTTTGGGTGTATGCTGATTTGAATGAGCGGTATACGTACCGCTAATTGAAATTTAGCGAGCAGAAGCTAGTATTAATTACTAAAATTAGTAGAAAACAACTAATTGAAACAGTTCGAAGTGATTTACTACTTGTTTGAGTGAGAAATTCTACTAATAATTAGCAGGTTGTGACCAATTTATAGTCAAATTCTCTGATAATTTATTAGTAGGAATTCCTGATAAAGTAATTGGTACACGACTTCGCAGTATTACAATTAATAGTTTTCTGCTACAGTTAATTCAGATTTACAATTACAGTAGTTTACCATTTCATTTCGATGAAAAAGAAGTATGTTTCTAAAAATCAGTTATTTAAAAACATATACTCAAGAATAGAATTTGTGTAAAATAATTTCACAAAAGGAGTTAATACGAGAGAAGCATATTTCTAAATAACAGTGTAATCGGCTCATTAGAGATATTTATATAACAAAGGAAAAAAGAGGGAGAAATAAATAAGTAAATGAGACAACCAAACCACCTGGCTCTCTTTTCCTTATTCTTGAACTGTCTTTTTTATACTACCAGGAACCAACATGTTTCAAAGCCAGTTTAGGCTAATATTTACAGCAATATTAACTAATTATAATAACTAAATATTAGCTAATATTTACATAATATTAACAGTTTAGGCTATCGTATGCTAATATTAATTAGAAATGTAGATATGAATTTGAAATTACTTATTAAGATACTATTTACATTTCTTGTTATGTGTTGATCTTTAATATTTTAAAGAAATTTTATACATATTTTTGATTGTTTAAACAACAATCCCCAGACATTCAGAAATATTACTCTTTCTTAAACAAATTTAATAAAACCATCATGCTTTATTATATTTTGAAAGATATCTTTTTCAATTAATTGTATTATTTCCATCTCTCTTTATGTGTAACAACTCAATGAACCGATCTTTTTAATTGGTTTGTCAATCACTTTGAAATTCATGATGAAAATAAACTAAAGAAAACTTCAATTTCAATCTATGATAAAAAAATTATCTTGTTGTTGTGTTTGTCCTTGAATCCAGTAAAAGAAATAATAATCCTTTTTTTGGTATTACATAAGAGTCCAAATCGAACTATCATACAACACTCAAATTCATTATCCTTGATTAAACAAAATGTCTTGACTGTTGTAAATTATTTTTTATTTTTAAATTCATCTCGTTAACGACATCTGTAGAGTTACAAATCACTGAAGAAAAGAAAGTTTATAATTTATTGAACATTCATCTTAAAAGCACCGAAATTATTATTTTATTCTCAATTTCAAGCACTCTGGACAAAAGTAAAAATTAATACTCTGACGTAAACTAACTGCATCCTCACATGCAACTGTGAACCATACTTCTTTGAAGGCCTTCTTGTGCAATTTTGTTACACAATTATACTTTTTTAAGATTTTTACATTCTCATTCTAATGAGAAGGTATTGGTTTTATGTAAAATTTGACATAGTCGGTTTTCATCAAATGTCCACGTTTTGAGACCTCCTGAGTCAGAAAAAACGATTTTTACGAAGGTGTCTGTCTGTCTGTAGTCTGTCTGTCTGTCTGTCTGTCTGTCTGTCTGTAGCCACGATAACTTTCGAAAAAATGATCAGATTTGATTGAGCTTTGGCACACTTTTTTATGGCCGAAAAATAGAGAACGAGTTCGTTAACCAGCTATTTTGGATGAAAATCCAAAAAGTGAGCACATTTTGAAAATTTTTGAGACCACTTTTTTGGAAGATTTGAAAATTCTATGTACGGTTATTAGTAGTACGCAAAATTACGAACAAAATATTCTTATGACTTTTCGTGATAAAAAAAAAATTACTGGAGTTATAGCATTTTCAAAATTCCAAAAAACAAACGAAAATGAACATTTTAAGCCGAAAAACGCACGATATGAAAAAAAGTCAAGAGGAGAAAAACGTTGATTCGTGAACACCCTATAATATTTTCATGACAACTTTTTGAATTTTTCGAAAAATAAAAAATTCAAATTTTGATCGCACAAAAAATTAATGAAAAATCAAAAAAGCCATTTTGCTGTAAAACTATGCAAGATACCAGAAAAGATCATCTGACCAAAATTGTGCACCTAAAAAAGATCTACAAATTTCTTATCATTCACTTTTTGATATGACGCGTAGTTTTTGTTTTATTCGTAAAAAAACAGCATTGAAAATAGAAAAATCAAACTTTCAGACGAATATTACCAGCTACGAAAAAATGACCGAAACAAAATTTTTTCATCCATGGAAGAGGTACAAATTTATTGTGACTCATGTTTCGATAGGATGCGTGGTTTTTGTTTTATTCGTGAAAATAACATTGACAGTAAAAAAAATCAAAGTTTTGAAAAAACAATGCAAGGTACGAAAACATATAAATGAACAAAAATTGTGCATTCAAAAAAGACTTACACACCCGTAATCAATTTTTGTGGTAAGAATATATTCAAAATGAAAAAATTAACTTTTTTGATAAACGGCACAAGCTAAAATAAAATGTTAACTAATAAAATTTGTCGCCTCAATTATATCATTACTTTTCATTTGAAATCAAATACAAATTTAGTAATTTGTATATGAAGAACATATAACACGAAGCACAAAGTGCGCGCTCAGTGTATTTACCAAATCGCACGCCGTAAGTGCGCTCAAACTTTTTTGTTTCTATCATACGGTTCAAATGATTTTCAAATCAAATATCGAGCGCGAAGCGCGAGTGTCTGGATGAGAATGTGTTCCTTAAGGTCGATAGAACCTTGAGTAAATAAAGTTCCTTTTCAGTCTAAAATAAAAGCAAATTTAACAATCACTTAATATGTAGAGGTTTTGATAATTTTATAATATTTGCAAACAAACTTATTCTTTTCATCGAAGTCGAACACGAAGTTCAAAAATCTAGAGGAGCCTAGCGTAAAGCGCGATGCAAATACGCCCGAGCGCGTAGCGCGAGGTGAATACATAATCGAGCGCGAAGCGCGAGATAAATATATGATCGAGCGCGAAGCGCGAGATCCAACAGTCGCGCGCCCTAGGCGCGTTCAAACTTGCGAGCGAAGCGAGCCGCGCGCGAAGCGCGCCATGAGAATGTGCCCGCGAAGCGGGCAGATTTTTTTTTTTTAATTTTACTTTTAACATTTTTGCTTCCTCATAGAGGGAGGTTTGTAATGAACTAAATTTTCAAATATACTTTTTTGACATATTTTGATATAATTCGACCCCAGGAGCTCGAAAATAAAGTTTTAAAAAAATGTCCGTGTGTGTGTGTAACTTTTTTCCGTTCACCGTATCTCGAAAAGTAAAAGAGCTATGATCATGAAATATGAATGAAGTGTAGCTCGGATTGATATCCAGGTCTGATAGGATTTTGAGCTAGATCGACCATTTAGAAAGAGTTTTTTCTTATGTTTAGAGATTTAAAAATAAAAATTTTACCTTGTTTATATGAGAAAAACTTTTTTGATATTCAAAATACGACCACACAATATCTAGCTTATTTGTTCGCGTCTATGACACGCATCGGTCGACCTATTGTTGAAACTTTTATGACCTACCAGTACCGATTTATGAAGTTTCAAAAAATGGTTTATTCTGTTTATATGAGAAAAATTTTTTCTATATTCAAAATACGACAATATTACATGTAAAGTATTTGTTTGCGTCCTTGCGACGCATCGATTGACCTATTGATGAACTTTTCATAACCCACCAGTAC
>CAKNYM010053107.1:87507-103971 GCA_932195095.1 Andricus curvator
GGGATTGCACCGACATGGCATGAGATTGAAAGCAGTGGATTGGATTGTACGAAACTTTATAGAAATTGTATGAAATGGCATGGGATAACAAGGGAGCGTGAAAGACTGCATGGAATTGCATGAGATTCCACGGGATTGCATGATATTGCACCGGATTGTAAAGTATTGCATGAGATTGAAAACAGTGCGTGGGTTTGCATAATAAAATTTATAGAGATTGCATGGGCTTGCATCGAAATTGCATGAAATTACAAGAGACTACATGGGGTTCTATCAGATTGAAAGCAGTAGCCGGGATTGCAAGAAATGTTTTGCATTAGATTTCATGGGATTATGAAGGGATTATAAAGGACTGCATGGGATTGCACGAAATTTTCTAAAGATCGCTCGATATTTTATGTATATTGCATGGGATTGTGAAGGATTGCATGATATTCCATGAGATTGCACCAGGTTCCAAGCAGTGCGTGGGATTGGACGATATTTCTTGGAGATCGCTCAAGATTTTATAGAGATTGGACGGGATTGCATGAGATTGAAAGAAGTGGATGGGATTGCACGAAATTTCATAGAGATCACTCGAGATTTTATTGAGATGACATGGGTCTGCACCGAGATTGCATGAGATTGAAAGCAGTGGATGGGATTGCACGAAATTTCATAGAGATTGCATGGGATAAAAGGAGTTGCAAGAAATTGCAAGCAGTGCATGGGATTGCAGGAAATTTGATACAGATCGCTCGAGATTTTATACAGATTGCATGAGATTCCACAGAATTGTACGAGATTGCAAGCAGTGAATTAGATTGCACGAAATTTTATAGAGATCGCATCAAGATTGCACGGGATTATAAGAGATTGTAAAGTATTGCATGGGATTGCATGAGATTCCACTGAATTTCAGGAGACTGCAAGCAGTGCATGGGATTGCACGAAATTTTATAGAGTTGCATCGAGATAGTATGGCATTAACAGAGAATGTACACCATATTGCAGGAATAATTAACCACTTGTTAAAAAGGGACACTTTCAGGAATGCATTCAAGGATAATTTTTTTTTAGTCAAAACATTCTTTAGCTTCTTTCTGAAAAAGGAATATATGACTACCATTTTCCGCCTTGACAATTGTAAATTCCAAAGCCTTATAGCTTGAACAGGCAGAAATAAAACATTTTAAACACTCACCTATAAATTTTATGGTCCGGATGAACGTTTGTGATAGTAGGAGCGATGTGTAGATCCGAGTAGGCGTCAGTCATTCCATCGTTGAACGAACCGAAGAAATTCGAAGACGAAGTGGAAACAGAGGTAGGGAACTTGGCAATCCTGCCTCCGGTTTGGCAAGTAGAAGCATATCTTTCCATATCCTCCAAGTTGATCTCGGCAGGTTTATCCGAAGCGATTGTAAAAGGCCGCTCGCTCATCGGCTTGCCGTCCCTCTGGAGAAACCTAGGCTTCGTTGGATGCAGACAAGAAGTGGGGCTAATTTGGAAGCTGCGAGGCAGCGAACCACTTTTTTGAGGTGAGATCGGCAAACCTTCACAGAGCTTCGTTAACCAGACTGCCGGCCTTATTGGACTGTCGTTTCCTTCTTGATCTTTCACATCTTTCAAAGTCTCCCAGACATGCTGCAAATTATCGTAATTTCCGAACCCTTTCGAGTCTTCACTCTCAACATCAACTCGTTCACAACTGTTGCTGGTTTCAGTTTGCTTAGCCTCACCTGGTTTCTCTGTTTGAACTTCTTCATGACTCGATGTCGAATTTTCCCTTATTCGAAGCGCAGTCTTGATAATCTTGCTCTCGGTAACAATACTCTGTCTCTTAAAAGCTTCGAATACTGCTCTTTTTTCAAGAACTCGGTTCGTTTTCTTCTGCGTATCTTCCAACTTGGCTTCTGTTTGACGAAGATTATCGTATCGCAATCGAAGAGATGATTGATTGTCACGTTGTGGTGTCGAAGAAAGAGAATTCCAGGCGTTGTTTGTCCTGACGAATCTCTGTTCGCGTCGAATATAGGAACTTCGTAATCTGGTACTTCGATTGTTCGTAGAGTCATGGGTGTAATTTGTATTTTCGGTATCACTCTCGTCAGAACTATCAACGGAAATGCATTTGTTGAATCGTTGTTGTTGCCTCACGTTCAAAATGCTGTTGGTTCTCTGTTTCTCGAGGAGCTTTTGGAATTCATGATTCTGCATAAGGATGTGGCCTACTATTTCTTCAACAGTTTGGGGCTGAGGTTCTACTTCATTGGTGTCTTTGGTCTCGGCGATTAACGAATTATTTTCAGAATTAATCGTAGAATTGTCGTCTTCGTTTGTTATGGCTGTGCAGTCACTCTCTGTGTTTCCAAATTCAGTATCTACTGGCTCTTCTTTCTGCTCCTCGTCAGACATGTTCAGACTTATGTAGGACTGGAATCCAGGCTCAGACTTCCTTCTCCAGCTTGTAAAGCGATCCTGAAATAAAAATAAGATTTTTTTATTATATCAGCGACTGCAGAAATGATGCATTTATCTCTAAAATATGTATTCAGGGTGGCCGTTTAAATTTAAAAAAAATCCCCCGTCATTTTTCGGTCCAGCGGTCACCCTGGTATTGCTTTTATAATTTGCAATTCTTACCTTGACTTTCGAGGCACGCGTATCACAGGAACGATTGAGGCTTTGTTCTCTGGATCCACAGTTTGTGATAGAGTCTTCCAACTGATTCGTATGCGAAGACTAAAACAATTTGTTTTTTAAACAGAGAAGATAAATATAACAAAATTATAAAAATTTGTTAACTATTTCTGTAGTCATTGTTGATTTACTTACGTCGACTCCAGTTCCATGGCCATCCGATTTTCTTCCTTTTTTTAACTTTTGGCGAATGCCAGCCTCGGATCTTCTTCTCTCCCTTTCTTGTTTTCTTTTCTCTAAATACTCTGGCGGTGATGAATATTGCTTCTTTGCCAAAACTTTGTCTATTGTGCTGCAGTCTTCTGTAATTAAGAAAAATAATCTTAGATTCTGCTACTAACTCTAGAGGAAAATTGAAAAGGGGAATTTTTTTAGATATTACCTTCCGGTTGCCTCTGCCCGATTTGCAAAACTAGTTGTCGCGCATGCGATGGTATCACTGCGTTGTAATTCTCCAGAATCACGCTCTTTATTTGGAGAGTCCATTCCCTCTTTTGTTCCAAATTTCGCGCCTGAAATAAAAATAAATAACGCGTTTTTAGACGTTCAAAATTAAATTCATTGAATTCTACTTAAAGTCAGAAATCAGTTCGTACTTTTATGTACCGTCAACCGGGGTAATTATGGATCACCGGGGTAAATATGGATCAAGGTATTAATCCGCAGAAAATTTTCTTTTCCTAATGAAATTGTACTGTATATCCTAAGAATATAGCTTATATTATGTACAGAAAGTTTGATAAAAAAATAAGAAAGTAAAGAAAAATAGTAAACATTTACTGAATAGAGCTCGGATCGACTAGAAGGCTTAAAAAAGTCGCATTGGTCGCATAAAAATACAAAGAAAGTAGCATGGAAACAAGGCCACAAAAAGTCGCGTCAAATTTTCAAGGATAATGAAAAAAAATAGTATCAGTCATTGAATGACTGAAATAATAACTTTATTTTTTTTAGGAATATAGCTCATTTATTTTCAAATATTCTTTGCGCAATCAAAATAAACTTTAAACTTATAACCATTTTTTAACAATAAATTTCAAATATTTCTTTCTGAACAGTTTTAAACTTGTCAATTTTTCTTATTTTTCAATGAGAGAAGTTTATAATTTACATTAATTTTGAACTTCAGGAACATTAATTCTGAACATACTAAACTTGAAATTGCTCAATAATTAAGGCTTTTAGACTGTATAATTTTGATATGAAATGATTCATTTCTGAATAACACAGACTTCACAGCTCAAAGCGCTCTCGAAACAGGGGAAATCGGGTGATTTTTCACGAAAATAGGCGAATAAATTCTTTCAAATAAAATTAATATAATATAATATTGAATACATTATGAAACGCTTTATAATTATAAGATTTCAAGTCGAAATATATTGCATTTTCAACAAAGTAGTTGTATTTTCATCCAAAGGGGACGAATTGTCAACCCCAAGATGAATTTTTAAAAAAAGAGTTGAAATTTCAAGTTAAAAAGTCGAATAATTTAGAAAAACGTATACTTTTAAACCCGAAGAATTAATTTTCAATCAAACAGTTAAATTAAAATAAAAAAAAATTTTAACCGAACAGTTACTTTTGCAACCACATAGTTACGAACTTTCAAGCAAAAATTACGAATTTTTAACAAAGTAATTGAAGTTTTAGCCAAATAGTTGAATTTTCAACCTACACAGATGAATTTTTAACCAAATGCTTAAATTATCAAACAAAAAAGATTAAACTTCAACCAAATAGTTGAATTTTCGAGCCAAAAAGGCGAATTTTTCAGAAAATAGTTGAATTATTAACCTGAAAAGTTGAATTTTCAATCCATAAGGACGAATTTTGAACAAAACAGTCGAATTTTTTAACAAAAAAGATGGCTTTTAATCAAAATAATTGAATTTCCAGCCAAATGGTAAAATTTTCAAATAAAATAGATTAAAAGTCAACTAAAAACAAAGAATTTTTAACCAAATAGTAGAATTTAAAAAAATTTAATCAACCAGTTGCATTTACAGCTAAATAGTTGGACTTCCAATCAAAAGAGGCGAATTTTCAACAAAATAGATGAATTTTTAACCGAAAAGTTGAATTTGCATGCCAAAAAGACGAATTTTTTAGAAGTCAGTTAAAATTTTATCAAAAAAGTTAATTTTTAAACAAAAAAGGTAACTTTTCTATCATAAAAGAGGAATTTTAAACAAAATAATTAAATTTTCAACCAAATAGTCGAATTTTTAACCAAAAAGAATGAATTTTTACCAACTAATAGTTGGACTTTCTTACTAAGTTCTAATAATTTCGTTCGCATTTAAGCGAAAAAAAGAGAAAAAGAGAAAGAGGCGAAGTTTATTGAAAACAAGGGAAGAAGGGGAATTCTTTTAAAAAAGGGGAATAGGGAAAAGAGTGTGAAAACTGTAATTAAATTTCAAATGAGTCGATTCTAAACGTTTTGCTCTTCAAAATGCCCAACTGTTAAGGCTTGGAATTTGAAAACATTAAAACTTTGAATATGGATTCATGAAATTGTTCAATTTCAAACGCTATGAATTCAAAATTTTCTCAGAATAAAGGTTTAACGAGAAATTATTAAATCTTTAATTTTCTAGATGTGAATTTAAAGTTTTAAAGTTTCATTGTGATTAAAATTGAAATTAAGTATAGCGATCTTCTCAGAAAAACGGAAAAAAGTCGAATGATCGCATTTTTCTTCAAAAAGGCGTAAAAAGTTGCATTTCTTCAAAGAAAAGTCGCAGAAAGTCGAAAAAGGCGCATAAAATCATACAAGTTTATCCACAGTTATCCCGGTTGATGGTATCTATTTAAGATATTTCTTACCTGTAGAGTATATTGCAAACGTGGATTGTCGAAGGGAATTACGTGAAAGCTAAAAGGTTCTCCGGGGATGCTTTCAATCAACATTAGATTTGAACACTAGAAATAAATAAAAAAAATATTATAGTAAATACAAAATAATCAGAAAATGAGAGAGAAAATATTACGAATAAAGATAGAGAAAAGATTTGTTTGACATTCACAATTAAAGCACTGTACCATAATGTGAGTTTTATAGACGAGCAGGCCATCTTCTTTCTTTTTGGTCAGGAGAAGCATTTTTTCGAAGAGGAAGGCGTGCCTCGGAGCTTTGGCACCTCGCATACGGAATCTTCCTTCCGCGACGAGTTCTCCACTCGTGGTCAAATCGGGACCAGTCCAGCCATACAATAGAGACTGTATTTCTTGAACCCGCACAGCGTGTTCGTGTTTCTTCTGCATTGCATTGATATGATCCGCGATACCGTTCATCGCTTCCAGAGCACCTTCTATCGCCTTACTCCCCTCGACTTGGTTTTCTTTGTCGTAGTAACCAGCACCATACTCTTTCGCTAAATTCTATAATCAACAAGAAAACGAGGGATTAATTATTACTCCAGGCCCGGGTCCAAAGAAGTTAGATGACATCTTTACTGGTTTTTCGAAAAATATCGTCTTTAAGTAACCCAAGTACCATAATTGTAAAGAAGATTTTTTAATGAAAGATTTTTTTTGAAAATAAAAATTATATTTTTTATGTTTCGTCCCGGACTGACTCACCGGACACGTCAGTTAGGCAATGTGAATCAGTCCTGCATTTGACATTACATTTTGTAATTTAATTGACCTAAATTCTATTATATTGTATGTTTGCCAAAAAATTTTATGTTTGTTTGTAAATTTGGTCAATTTTGCAGTTAATATTATAATGAATTTCAACCACGGACAGGGGCTGAAACTTTATATAATTGACATACACGGATAGAGGCCAGAACTTAAATAAAAAATAAAAAATTATTTGATAAGGAATTATTTTTATTATTATTTTTACCAAATGATAATAATAATAATTGCTTATCAACTTAATCATTTTTGATTTATTAATCTAAGTTTTGGCCCCTATCCGTGGCCGGCACACCATTATTTTTTGTTAATTTAAACCAAAAAGTCAAAATTTATGTTAATTATATTGAGAGTTGACAAAGAAACCGATTCTCTGATTACGGCAATTAAATCCGAACTCAAGAAAAACAATATCTAGGTATATGGCTTAATGTCTCTGTTGTTAAATTTTTTAAGAAGAAAATTAGAACCACAATATTAACAAGTCAATCTGTGCAAAAAATTATTTTTGAAACAAAAAGGCTAAAAAACATTGTGAATCCAAAAATCAGTTGTTTTGAAAAAACACATTCAAAAAGTTCAATATATGCAATAAGAATTGCATAGAAAGGCCTCAAAATATGTAGCCGATTACAAAGTTGTTTGGAAACATATTTTGAGGCCTTTCTATGCAATTCTTTTTGCATATATTGAACTTTTTGAATGTGTTTTTTCAAAACAGCTGATTTTTGGATTCACAATGTTTCTTAGCCTTTTTGTTTCAAAAACAAATTTTTGCACAGATTGACTTGTTAATATTGTGTTTCTAATTTTCTTCTTAAAAAATTATATTGAGTTTCAGCCCCTATCCGTGGTTGAAGTACATTGTAATTTTAACTGCAAAATTTACTAAATTTACAAACAAACATAACACTTTCTTGAAAATATACATTATAATGGAATTTAGGTCAATTAAATTATAAAATGTAATGTCTAAGGCATGACGATTCACATTGCCTTACTGACGAGTCCGGAGAGTCAGCCCGGGACGAAAATATAAAAAATCTCATTTTTATTTGCAAAAAAATCTTTTAAAGAATTAATTGCAGAACAAAAGTAAACATTACCCACCCTAATGCCAACTAAAAAATCTTGTTTACAAATTGTATATATCATTTTACACATTTAATATTATTTTGTACTAGCAATCATGATTCTTGCTATGTTTCTTTTTAGTAGTCAATTTCTTAACATAAATATCTTTAGGTTCAAACAATGGACATCTTATTATTTATTCGTAAAAATGAGCGTTCAGAAGTGGACTGGAATTCACCAACCGACCCGATAAAAGTCTTGCGCGCCGGTCCTCAAAACCCGTTATATCCAATTCGTTTAAAGAGTTCAAAAGATTTAAAAAATTTCAATGGTTTTGAAAGGATTTTAGCAGGTTTCAAGGGATTTAAAGGATTGCAAAGGATTGCAATTGCTTCCAAGAGAATTTAAAAGGTTTACGGTATGTTTAATGATTTCAATGACTTCAGAGTATGTTAAAGATTTCAAAGAATTTTTCTGGAATGATTTAAAGTGCTTTTAACGGATTTCAATACATATAAAAATTCTAAATATTTTATATTTCCATAAATTGCAAAGAATTTCACAAAGATTTAAGGAATTTCGTAGGATTTCAAAGATTTGAAGATCATTTCAAATATTTCGGTTAATATGGGGCTTGAAAAATTCTCTTGAATTTCGAAAGATTTGAAAGGATTTCATAGGATTTATAATAGTTTAGAATATTGAAGAAGATTCCAAGGGATTCAGAGGATTTCCAGGATTAACAAATATTTCAAAGGATTTTTAAGGCATTTTATCAGATTTTCGAGGATTTAAGTAATTCTAAGGAATTTTAAAGAGTCTCAACAAGTTATTTTAATAAATTTCCCAGGATTTCATAGGATTTCAAGAGATTTCATGGAATATCATCAGATTTCACGTATTTTTACGGGTTTTAAAAGATTTTAGGGTATTTCAAAAGATATCCAGGAATTTCCAAACGCTTAAAAAAATGTCAAGGTATTTTAAAATATTTCAAATTATCTAATATATTTTAGGGTATGTCCAAGGACTCCAAGGAATTCTCAAGAGATTAAAAAAGTTTGAAGGAAATTCCAAGCATTTTAACGATTTTAGGGAATTAAAAAACATTGTATGCGGTTTTAAAGAATTTCGGAAGATTCGGAAGAATTTTATAGGTTTAAGAATATTTAAAAAGATTTTAAGGAATTTTTAAACCGATTTAATGAGATTTCCGAAGCTTTCAACGAGTTTAAGGGGTTTTAAAAGGTCTCAAGGTATATCAATAATTTTTCCTAAATTTCACAAAATATCATCAGATTTCATGGAATTTCGCGGGGTTTTCAAGGGATTTTGTTGGAATTAAACAGAGTGTAAAGATCTGAATTGATTTTAAAATATTTCAAGGGATATCAAAAGGAATTTCATAACATTTAAGAAATTGTAATAGAAGTTTCAAGATATAAATGGTTTTTATTTTATTTTTTTAATTTTAGAGACTACATTTTTGTAACTGATATAAAAAGAGTCATAAATCATGGAAGATGATAGTATTCACACAAAACTCTCTCTAACTCGAACTCTAAAATTTTTTGAAATGTTTCGAAATCTTACAAAATTCCTTGAAATATTTTTAAATCTCTTGAAAAACAAGGAAATCCTTTATAATTAGTTGAAATTTTCAGAAATCCCATAAAATTCTTTCAAAATCCTTAAAATCCGTGGAAGTCCATCAAAATCCTTAAAATCTGCTGATATGTTTGGAACTCACTTAAAATTCAATAAAAATTCTCTCGAATCCATTGAAATCCATTAAAATCCATTGATGTATTTGAAAGCTTTTAACTCTTTGAATTCCATTTTGAATCAATTCTTTCAATATTTTAATATGATTTTCTTGCATTTTTTAATTTGTATTGAATTTGATAATTACGCGTTGCGGCTGAAACAATTCCAAGAAAGATTATTGCTAATGGCATTTTTTGACTAAAAAAATATATACAGAGAGCATTTTGGGATGGTAATTTTTTGTATTTTTGATTTAACGCCCGGGAAACAACAATGCTATTAAAAAAGGAAAAACCTTTTAGTACGACTTTAACCAGACGATTTTATTGGAAATTTCATACTAGTAAAGGTTGCCCAAAATTTTGATTTCACTGGGTTTTTTAAAAAGATTATGCATTTCTGCCATTTCACGAATATTTGAAGACAAAAACTAAAATTTTTAGATGTAATTGATTCAAAATGCAAAAGATTATCAGAAGTATTTTATAGGAACCCTAGGAACTTTTCATAAATAAATACAAATGCAAATTTTGTATGTTACCTGAACTTGAATTGTGAATCACAATAAAATTGTGTGCAAACATAAGAAATTTTTCCGTTTTTCAAGGAAAATGTTTACAATTCGAATAAATTAGATCATAAAATCGACAGTTAAAAAAACGGATCAATTTTTTAAATATTTGTCTCAAATGTTCGTGGAATGAAAAAGCCCGACAACCATAATCAACAAAAAATCCCATTAGCGTTCTACTTAATTGATTCAGTCACACCATGAGTACAGAGCTTCGGTGGCTAAGGGGTAGGGCGTCAGACTTCCATATAGGAGGTCGGGGGCTCGATCCCTGAGCCGGTACCAATGGAAATTTTTCTATGTACTTTTACCGAGACTCTGGTGGTTCGGATCCCACCCTAAACTGTAGGTCCCCTCATAAGAGTTTAGTGACCTCTTTAGCGAATAAGCTCCATGTCGAGGGGCCAATCGCTTGTTGGAGGTCACTGGGCGATTTTGAGAGAGGGAGAGAGAGATGAGAGAGAGAGAGAAAATAAAAGAAGGGTAGCGACTCCTGGCGAAGAGGCTCCATGTCGAGGTGCTTAATCGCTTGGATGTCGCTGCTTTATTAACAATTTAATTAAATCAATTCGAAATTTATATTCGAAATGAAAAGCTGAAAACCATTATTTCGGAGGTAAATAATGTATATTTTTTAAGTTTGTGTTGAAATATTAAGTGTTTTTGCAGTGTCTTCCCAGAAATTTGAAGAAAATATGTTTATTCTTATTTATAACAACATTATGATAACCTTTTTGAGGCAAGAAATGTTGACTCCGTAGTTCGCATCATTGAAATTAAAAGAAATTAATTAGCTGCTGAAAAGGAGGTAATTCGATACATATTAACAATTGTTAAATGATGCATTATTCCATTTTTTTTAGTTTCAATCTGAAGATTCAATTCTTAACATTTTACATTCTAACTTTTCAAATTTTCAATGCTTTGGGGCATCAATTTTGAAATAATGAATTCTGAAGTTAATTAAAAATTGATAACCCTGTTTTGTAAATTAAGCAACTTAAAACTGTAAAAAAAAATGAACAATTAAAATTTTCAAATTTCCTCATTCTGATTTTAATTTTGCTATTAATTTGAAACTTTTAAAGTCATAGGATTACTTTCCGAAAGGAAATTATTTTTTGCACGATTTCAAATTAAAGTATTTGTTTAACTAAACATGTTTTCAATGAAAGTAAAAAGGAAACACCGAACAAAAAAAATATTTTAAAAAGTTGAAAAAGTGACCAAACTTTGAAAGCGAAACGGTGCGGTGGTAGATTTGACATTGCGATAAAATCATGAATAGAAAAACGTCAGGTGTTACATACCTTCAAAAGTAAATGATACTTTAAAATTCTTTGAACTGGCTTCAACAAAAAAGCTCCGAGGGGTAAAGCGTGATGCAAAGCTGCTTGCCTTTCTTTGAAAGCACTCGCCAATTCCTCTTGACCCATCAGTTTCGTTAAAACTGAAACCGTCCTGAAATTAAAAATGCGTGAATGTTAAATAATTCCCAATTTAAAAGTAAGTATATTTTCTTAATGAGAAAGTTTTTTTACAAGTAAACTCTCACCTGGGGTAATTTGTGCAATATTCTGTATAAACTTTAAATCCTGAATTGTGCTTTATGAAGGTGTTTGCCACGCAAATTGGATCCAAACCACAATTTTCTATTTCGGTAAGAAACTTCCTGCAGACAAAAGTAATTTCGCATTAAGAAATGTAATTTTCTTTCAAACATCTGATATTGATTTTATTATAAAAATTACCAGAGTGATATTAAAAAACGTACCTATTAAATTCAAATATATCTTCAATATTGCTAAATAAATCACTTAGTTGTAAATGGTGTACTAGAGAAGCTGGATCGTCCCGCCAAAATATAAGGTATCCCTGAAAATTAACATTTATCTTTAGTTTTTCATAGAAAAATAACGTTTTTCTATTTTTCTGTTAAGGAGGATCCAATTTCATTATTATAACCTACTTGATTGCAAATATCAGTAACAACCAGGTCATTTTGATTAAACGCAAATTAAGAGGAGTGTAAATCATTCTTGTTGCAATTAAGGGTCCAGGAATTTTTTTTAACTTTGTTGCTCTCTTTATCAAGCTATAAATAGGCAGAATTTCTTTTGGGGACACTGTAATTAACTGATGATTTCATGGGAAGCAATCGCTGCTACTGAGAATTATTATGCACCAATTAAGACAACTAAATTCTCAGATGATGCATTTTTTCTGAACTGATCAAAACCTAATAACGGAGGGAAAATATTTTATATACTGAATATTTATCCTTAATATTTAATAGCTTCAATACTTTTGTTTTCAGTTTAATTTCAAAAAATGCTAAATTAAAATGCTCAATTTATAGAAGAAAATTTGGAAACTTACTTGAATGACTTGTCGAAGGTGTTCAACATAAATGGCTTCGGTATCTACAATTTCGAGTAGGACCCTTTCAACAGGATTTCTGTGAGGATCACAATATCTAGGCCTGTGATTTACTAAAGAATTAATATCCATGCTATTTCCACCTGCTATTCGACAACTAGCTTCTGACACAGTTACAACGACGCCGCTATCTCCGGAACCTGTATAATATTTAAATCATTTGTATAAATTAACTTTGTTGAAGAAAGCAATTTGTTTTAATTAATTGAAATTTCACTACGAGGTCATCTGGGGATTATTTTTTATTCTTCATGAAGTAGGTTCTTCATATTTTTAGAATTGAAGATCAAAGATCAAACAGGTTTTTCTCGTTTCAAGTAAGAAATAAAATGGAAGAATAAAGCTCTAAGTTCGAGTTATCTATCTGAAAATTCAAAAATCTAAATTCAAATGCTAATTATATGAATAATGACTATTTTAATCTGATTTGAATGAAATAAAAAGATGAAACCATTGTTTTATTTTTTTAAACTTCTGCATGATGGTTTTAAATGTGTACTTAACTAAATTAAATTGGAAAAAATTGTCAACAACATTCAACTTAAATGTAAAATCAATGTAGAATTTTTCAAGTTCTCAATCTTCAAATTTAAAATTTGAATATTTTCTAGACAGCAACTTGAAATCAACTTTCTAATGATTAATTACAAATCAAATTTCATTTAAAAAATTTAAAAACATCAAAATTAAAATCGTTCATATATTCAAAAATGTTTTAAAAACTAATGTATCTAATAACTTCAATAATGGAATACTGAAATATTTGAAATTAGAAGTAAAATCAAGCAAAATCAGAAACCGTCAAATTGGAATGTTTCCTGGTTAATACATAATTAATAAATATTTTTTAATGAAATCAAATTTTTCGTCTGAATGTGAAAGAAGTTTTTAATCACGAGTTAATCTTGAAATTCAAAAGTTTTCGCTAAATGTTGAAAAGACTTTTTTCTATATAGAAAAACATTCTCCAAATGATACATTCATCAAAAATAATTGTTTATGGTCAGGTTTCAAAACAGATCTCTTCCAGCAAATATTAATATAAACAAGAGTAACATTTTTGAATTTAAGAATTATTTCAAACAAAAATGCTTTAGTTTTGAGAAATATTATTGCTTTCAATTTTAAAAACATGTCTCCCACAATTTTAGTTTTTAATATGACAATTCTTTTATAAATTCAGAGAATCATTTGTAACATTCACAAAAAAAGTTTTGCTTTGATTTACCCTCTTCTACTTTTTTTATGCATTATTGTAGAGAAAAAAATTGATTAGTTTCAGATTAAAAAACTTTTTAAATGTATTTTTCACGCCGAGCTTTTCCTAATTCTGAAATAGATCCAAGCCTAGAGAATTTGTATGAATGTTTCACTTTTAGATTTAGAAAAATTAGAAATTTGAAACTTCCAAACTCTGTAACAATAATGCTAGGGATCACAGCACAATAGGAGCTCAAGAAAGGGGAATGATAGGGGAAAGATTTGTTTTGAAATACTGGATATACTTAGGTTGTTGAAAATACATTCACGTCGATATAGAACAGTAAGAAAAAAATAAAATTGGTTTAAAAAAGAATTTTTATATCTTTAAACTCGTTCCCAAAATCAAGAATATTTTCTCTTTTAAAAAATACCATAATGAATAATTAAATCATGAAATTAAATTAAATCATTAAATCACTTATAAGTATAATTACTTTTCAAGAATTGTTATTTCGTCCGAAAAAATAATATATTAGATCAAAAGTTTTATTTAAATCTTAAATATTTTAGCTGCACTTATATATTTATATTTAAGTTGCGATATACTTTTTTTATTTTGTACTTCATTTATTTATAAATAACATATTTAAGCAATTCAATATTATACCGATTCATTTTATTATTTCGATTATTGTTAATAAACTAGCAGCAGTAAATACACGCGCGTTTACATCCCTCATTTTTGTTTCCTAACATTAAAAATATAAACATTCTAAAAATCCATTATTACATGAATTGTTAAGCATTAAGAGTTTTTCATATATTTAAAACAATAATTTCAAATTGAAAGCGCTTGAAATTAAAAAATATATATTTAACGTTTTTAAATTAAAAACGTTCCAAATCAAACAATTTTAAATTAGGTAAAATTTTGAAAAAACAATATTTCCAGTGGAATTAAAAGGAATTGAAATGGATCATTTTTAAATAAAAGCATTTAATATTGAATAATTTGAACATTGAAGTATTTCAAATTGACAAATTTTTAATCAGAAGCTCTCAAAATTGAAAAATTTCAGGCTAAAATTATGAAAATTGGACAATTTCAATAGAAAGGACTTGAAATTGTATGATTTTTAATCCAAAGCTTTCAAAATTGAACAATTTCATTTTGAATTGAAGAATCTCGAAATTGAATGATTACAGATTAAAATTCCGAAAATAGGATAATTTCAAAATTGAATAATTTCAACTTGGATAATTTAAAATTGAAAGGAATTGAAATTTTATTATATCTAATTAAAATCGTTCACAACTGAATGATTTAAAATTGACGTTTCAAAGTCAAAGCTTCTGAAATTCTAGAATTTTAACTTGTTATTGGATAAACAGAATTAGAATTTAATATTAAAATTGATTAGATAAACGCTTCAAAGAACAAAAAATAAATTGACCGTAATTTTCGCCGTTCAAAATGGAAAAATTTTCAATTATAAACCACTTTTCAAACAATCATTTCAAATTTAATTGAAAAATAAAACTCATGAAAGGTAATAAGTGAGAATTAAGTCTACAACATGGAAATTCGGAATTCTAAAATTGTAACCATTCAAAATGCAACAAATGAATAAGTTTTATTGCTGAGTTATCAACTACAGTTAGATCTATTTTAATCTATTACCATTTTACACAAAACAATTTTTAACTTTTCAATTTCAAATCGTTTAACTTTTAACCCTTCATTTAGAGCCATTATTCATTCTTGAAATCTTCTAATCAAATATTTAAAAATTTTAAATTATTCATTTTTTAAAATCATTAACTAAAAATCCGACAATTTTAAGATATTACACTTGAGATTAAAAATTAAAAAGAAGAATATAAAGAGGATCGATATGATTCTAATTTATTAAATTGCACAATTTTAAGCCTTTCAATGCGAAATTGTTTTTTTCAAGTTGAGTTTGAAATGTTCAATATTTTGGAACAATTTCATATAAAAAATAATTCAATTTTCATTTTCTAGTCCTGCGATCATCTCGGGTTTAAGGCTTGAATTTGATAAAATTGTCCTGACATTTTTCATTTAAAATTTTGAAGCAAAAAAATTCTAGTTTCAAGGCCTTAGAAATTAAACTGCTTTAGAATCGCGCACTCAAAACTACAATATTTTAAATTGAAATTATAGAAATTTAAAGCATGATATTTACATATTATTAATAAGTATCATATGTAGTATCGAGTGACATTCAAAGGGATTGGATACATTTTTTTTACTAAAAAATGTGATTTCAGTCCAAATAAAAATCAATGTAATTTTCACCGTTTAAAATTGAATAATTTTAAATATTGTGAACCTTCAAAGTGTAATCGTTCTCAAATGTTAAAAATTATGGTTTCGAATTGGAAACTTTAAAAATGAATGAATACAAACTTGAAACGTCATTAAAAATGAATCATTTTCAAATATTCCATCACGCTTTTTAAAATTCACTGATTTTAATCTAAAGTACAAAAGTAATAACTTGAAAATCAATGATAAAGCAGTTCAATGCAAGAGGAACAACGTTATGTTAAAGACAATTTTATAAGATGTTAAATTGACGTATATTAATTAGAATTATTATTAATTATTAAATTATTATTAAATTATTATTATTAAAAATTATTATTAATAATTATATAATTAGAAATAAACCGCTTAACTTTTTGGAAGGAAATTTAAAAAAAAAACATAAACTTAAAATGGTCAAATTATGCAACAAAATTGCACAAGGCTTAAAAATACTGTTTTCACTTGTTATTTACTTTTACCGTCAGTTGCCTAGCGATAACTTGTCCGTATTAATTTGTTAATTTTCAGCATCGATATTTCTTGAAATCATTATTGTTTATTTCTAAAAAAAATAATCCTTTTTAGCCCTTTCAGCGAAAAATCGCCTCATAGTGCGATACCGTCACACTAAATTTTGATTTTCTCGGAACAGAACAAGTTGTTCGTATCAAACACTTTAAATTATTATTATTATTATTTTTATGAGAAGTTGTAGGCTCCGGAAGCTACGATCATGGTTCTT